>JADBJO010003872.1:175000-177500 GCA_016801955.1 Conus betulinus | reverse complement strand
CTGTGTGTGTGTGTAAGGGAGAGACAGATAGACAGACAATCAGACAGAAAACAATATGCATAGGTAAACCTCCACAAACCAGCCTACTCCACCAACACAAAAAAAACAGTCCACTGCACCAAACACACAACCGGCCATACCACCAGCCACGACCCAGTCCTCCTCAGCAAACAACAACTAGCTATCCAGTGGCCACCCTGTGAGCTTCTGAAATAGTGACATCAACAGGCAAGCTGCAGTGCTTCTCTGCTGGGCAAACCCTGCAGCGCACTGAAGACTGGCTACCTTTGTGGTGGGGTTAATGGCGTGAGTCAAGACTCTTTACGGTTTTTAGGTCAGGACTACAACCCAAGATTATTCTTAAAAAAAAAAAAAAAAAAAAAAAAAATATATATATATATATATATATATATAAAAATTGAATTATAAACGAAGCTTGCTCTTATGTCTCAGACTGTAGAAATAGGGGGGGGGGGGGTGGGGGTGGTGATAAGCTTTCATATATGCAGTGGTAGAAGATTCTGCCTAACTGACAGTATGTGCTTGTGTGTGGGTGAATGGGGAATAAATAAATGCTTCTCAAAATGAACCTTCTGCAAGCTTATAGTCTTCAAAGAGGGACACCATCTCCAAAGGGGAGAAAGCTCACTAACATATAACTCCTGGTCAGATACCGGTATTTCGAAACCTGATTGTTTCATCCTCAGTGACCGCGGAAAGTGGTAATTTGACTCCTCTGCCTTTTCGGTTATAAGAAGAATGCTATACCAGAAAAAGGGCTGGTGTGCAATACCATAGTATGTTTGTTGAGTTTTCAAGAAAACTAACTAAAGGTGCCACCTAAGAAGCAAAAGAAAAATCATGAAAGAGCAAAACAAGCTACATTTCTTGTGAAAAGTAGAAATATAAAAAGATAATCTCTTAAGACACAAGTGCTGAGGGCCAGTTCTTGGAATGAATCCGCAAGGGACCTAAATTACAATGAAACAATAAATTCCAAGGAAAAATACCCGACCACCGTTCCAGCAACTTACAGAGCAGCTAGGTGTTGCAATGACTGCAAGAAAAATTGAATTATAAACGAAGCTTGCTCTTATGTCTCAGACTGTAGAAATAGGGGGGGGATAAGCGATTAAGAGATTATCTTTTTATATTTCTACTTTTCACAAGAAAATGTAGCTTGTTTTGCTCTTTCATGATTTTCTTTTGCTTCTTAGGTGGCACCTTTAGTTAGTTTTTCTTGAAAACTCAACAAACATACTATGGTATTGCACACCAGCCTTTTTCTGGTATAGCATTCTTCTTATAACCGAAAAGGCAGAGAGAGTCAAATTACCACTTTCCGCGGTCACTGAGGAGAAAAACAATCAGGTTTCGAAATACCGGTATCTGACCAGGAGTTATATGTTAGTGAGCTTTCTCCCCTTTGGAGATGGTGTCCCTCTTTGGAGACTATAAGCTTGCTGAAGGTTCATTTTGAGAAGCATTTATTTATTCCCCATTCACCCACACAGGCACATACTGTCAGTTAGGCAGAATCTTCTACCACTGCAGATATGAAGGCTTATCACCCCCCCTATTTCTACAGTCTGAGACATAAGAGCAAGCTTCGTTTATAATTCAATTTTTCTTGCAGTCATTGCAACACCTAGCTGCTCTGTAAGTTGCTGGAACGGTGCTCGGTATTTTTCCTTGGAATTTATTGTTTCATTGTATATATATATATAAAAATAAGCAGTACTTTTCCCTGTGATGTTGCAAATTTGTAATGCGAGACAGTGGCAAGAGTAAAAAAGAAGTGAGAGAGAGAGAGGGAGGGGGAGGGGAGGGGAGGGGAGGGAGGGGAGGCATGGAAGGTGCTCATAGGGATTCAAAGTGATATTACTCTCTCTCTCTCTCTCTCTCTCTCCTCTCCCGTGCGTGCGTGCGTGTGTGCGTGAGTGCATGTGTGTGTGTGTGTGTGTGTGTGTGTGTGTGTGTGTGTGTGTGTGTGTGTGAGAGAGAGAGAGATATAGAGGTCAACATCCCCCAGTCTTTTTCTCCTTTTCTCTCGCTTGTTTTCGCAGGCACGACGATACCTTGTCTAAAACGCAACGCAAAGAAAGAAGGAACTTATTGTCATTGCTCATTTACCTTAACGCTATAGTAGCAAATTTGGCATGCGAGTATACAATGTAGATGTTTGTATACATGTTTGCAGGTTTGTCTTGATATGCTGGGAAAAATCATCGAAAAGGAAATGATGATTTTAAAAAAAATCGAAAAAAAACACAATCCGTCATAGAACAGAGAATGTGTGACATCCCATGGAATTGTTCATTTCGCAAACAACAACAACAACAAAAAAGTGAAACGTTGCGCAACTTTATTTTATTGTCGCGTGCATGTCTTTGCCGGGGGGGTGGGGAGTGTGTGTGTGTGTGTGTGTGTGTGTGTGTGTGTGTGTGTGTGTGTGGAAGGACCTAGATCTCAACGTACAAAGTAATAAACAATATAACTA
>JADBJO010003872.1:167500-170000 GCA_016801955.1 Conus betulinus | reverse complement strand
ACAGATTTTCCCCACAACCCTTTCACTATTTGTATGACCGAGCGTGGTCGCTGCGCACTGATAGCCAACTATCTAGGTTTGACCTTTCCAGTGGTAGTCCTATCTTATGACCACTCAGCCGGGGCTGGTTTTCGACATCTGTGTTCCCCTGAATGCTAGTCACCCGCATCCCCCCTCCCTCTCACCCCTGCAAAAAAAAAAAAAAAAAAAAAAAAAAAAAAAAAAAAAAAAAAAAAAAAAAACATTCGAATGGTTACATAAATGTTAAACAGCTACGCATTTTCGTGTTGGCATCAGGAACGAAAAGTCTACTGCGCTCTCTCTCTCTCTCTCTCTCTCTCTCTCTCTCTCTCTCTCTCTCTCTCTCTCTCTAGCGCACAACACCGTTATCGTTACAGTAAACAGACTGGGATGGGTTTGACTTGACTTTTATGTTAAAAATGGAAAGGAAGACGAACTTCATTTTTGTTTTATGCTGTTGTGAATTATCTAGTAGTCTAAGAGCGCAATATATACCGACAAAGTTCTCCAGGGATCCCTGTCAGTTTCGGTTACGTCTGCTTCCCCTGTACCTTCCTTCCCTTCAGTACCACCCCTCTCCCCTCCGCAGTCCACATGGATGAATTGACCCTCTTCCCTCACTTGCAAACCCCCCCCCCCCCACTCCCCCCCAGCATGTCCAGCAGCAGCGGCGCGGCAGGTAGCCGGTGACCTTGGCCAGAAAGGGGTCACCTATATATATACGTGGTCAGGTTGGAACACAGGTCAGACCCAGCTGACCCCACCCCCAGTGTCCATCATCAACACCAGCAGTCTGTCTGTTCCCGCCGTAAAACCATGTCCCTCCTTCTGATTGTGGTCCTCTTTGGTAGGTGCTTTACTGTTTTTTGTGTGTGTCTTTCTTTTCAGTTTTTGTTTTCTTCGGTTGGTTCATCGGTTGACTGGGTATGGGGATTTGTCGTTGTTGGTTGCATTTGGTTTGTTTCTTCTTCTTCTTCCTCTTCTTCTCGTGTTTTGATTGTTTGCTTCATTGTCCCGCTTGCAACGAAATTGAGGGAGGAAGAAGGAACAAAACGAAAGGGAGATGAGGTAGGGGAAAAAAAATGAGCGAAGTGTGAGGACGTATTGGAAGATAATGGATTATGGGACTTGGACAGACAGACAGAGAGAGAGAGAGAGAGAGAGAGAGAGAGAGAGGACGATTGGGAGATAATGGGATATGGGACTTGGACAGAGAGAGAGAGAGAGATAGACCGACAGACAGAGGTGGAGAGAGAGAGGGGAGGGACAGAGAGAGACTTAATCAAGATTCAAATGTTTTATTCACAAAGGCCAAAAAGCTCCTTAGAATGGGGGAATATAACATTATGATTATTACATGTCACACATTGATGTTGTATACGTACTTCGCTCCTGGAATGCATTGTATATAAGTAAATAGCTGTTTTACAGTGTTTTCATTTGATGATGATATTAATGAGGAATATTTTTATTCAGGAGAACTATATATAGCTGCTTAGCAAGGGGACAACTACATAACGAACCGAGAAACACAGACAGCTTGACTATTAGACAAAAAGAAACACAGAAGTGGCTTCGAATAAGATTCTCAATGAGCACGAGAAAGAGAGAGAGTAAGAGACAGATGGACGGACAGACAAAGTTCTACATAGAGATATATATGAAGACGATGTGGGAGGATTGAGCAAGAGAAGTGAAGAGTAGTGAGATAAGGAAACAAAAGTTGTTTGTGTGCGAGGGATAATACCGAGCTGGGTCTAGAAATTGTTTAGTCTGAAGGTCTCTACGCATAATTATACCACCCTGTCTACCGACGTGTCTGATTATTCTCTCTCCTCCCTCTCATATATGTATTATGCTGAACAAATAAATAGCAGGGTAACCAAGTGCAGGCTATCAATTTTCCTATCATAATAATACCTTGCAATGATTTTTAAAAAGTTGTAAGATGTAAAAAATGGGAATACAAAAAAGTAAGGGATATAATGCAAATTGATTAATATTGCTTGCTTCAGGTTTTTCGTTCGTTGAATCGGAACTCCTGTGAAAGAGACACAAATGATTGAGTCCGTGCTCTTGGCGTCAAATACAGACGCACCACAGTCCATAATTCTGTGGTGTTCTCACCACCAAGGGTTCACAGAAGAATCCAGCAGCACCCCCAAAGCAGCCAGCGAAGGGTAGTAAAAGACAGAAAACGAAAGTGTGGAGAGGGAAAAAAAAAGTGGCTGAAAAGCTGAAAACAATATGCAAGCAGTATAAAATGTAGGGGACAATCTTTGAGCCTATGCTTAAGGATCCATTCAAGGATGCAAGGGAGATCAAAAGAAAGACATGGAACAGTCTGAGTGGTCAGCTCTGCTGTTCAAGAACCCAAGCATTGTCAGCGGCTAAGAATTGTGCAAAACAACCTTCACTTGGATCTCCTGAGAGGTGCTATCTCCCACTGACTGACCAAACAATGTAGTGCTGAACAAGC
>JADBJO010003872.1:160000-162500 GCA_016801955.1 Conus betulinus | reverse complement strand
AGCGACACCTAACTTCATCTGCTTTTCCACTGTATCTAAATTCGTGGCTAACTATATCTGACACACCGAATCCAAGTTTTGTAAGAGCACTTTTAACATATCTATTCACAACAATTTTCAACATATGGTTCCACAAGATTTGTTGTCTTAAATGCCCTGTATTCAGCAAATCGGTCACTGGTGTGGATGTGACTATGCCAGTCTTGCCACCTGCAGTCAATGATTCTTTGTTTAAAGCATTTGATAAAGGCTGCAATATTTTCGACACCTTGGTTGTCCCATACAAAAGCAAAACCATAAGAATATAGGCACTTGCGAACATTTGTGGCCCAAGTCTTCTTTCCATTAATATCAAGATCATATAACACTTAATACGCTTTAAATGGTAACTTGTAATTTTCCATTCTTGTCAATTTTAGCCAATTACTGATGCATTTAACGTACGAGTTAAAAACAGATAGGATATCTCCCCATTTCTCCATATACCAAATCATTAGGAATACGACTGTCAACGTTCAAAAAGCGTTTCACGGCCAACAAATGCAGCTCTTCAATAACATTGCTGCTTACGAACGCCCATATTTCAGCCCCATATAAAACTGATTGAACTTGTGAATCGAATAACTTTTTAAAATATATTTAAACGAACAACAATCAAGAGAGAGAGAGAGAGAGAGAGAGAGAGAGTTTACTTAAGCAAAACACCGTTGCACTCTTACTGGTCCAAGGAGTGCCACATGGGCGCGCTGATGCTCAAAGTGCCGACTGTCCTGCTGGGGGGCACCAAAGGTCACGGGCCTGGCGGCGAGTGTCACGTTGTTGTACGGACGACAGCTGCATCACCGACACCCTGGACAAGCTCGCCCAGCTGGCCAACGTCACTGCAGCCCGTACGTCCTTTCTCTCTCTCTGTCTCTCTCTGTCTCTCTCTCTCTCTCTGTGAAACATCCACAGAATCTCCTTGTCCTGCCTGTAGGCACATTATTGATGACGAAGAGCACTTTCTGTTCCACTGTACTGCTTATAATGAAGTGCAGACAAATTGTTCATTTTTTCCAGTTAGATATAGCGAAAAAGACAAAATGTCGCTGGCGTGTTATCATCAGATGATGAACTTATAATTAAATCAGTTTCGAAATTCATCGCGGAAGCATTGAAAATTAGACAGATGAAGGGTAGTGAAATTTAAGATAATATATTATAAGAGATATCTGAATGAATATTATCATTCATCGTATGTTGAAGAGATCAGTAAAATACAATGTCATCATTTAATTGAGTGGATGGTCGAGCATGTTGAAGAGATCAGTAAAATACAATGTCATCATTTGATTGAGTGGATGGTCGAGTCAGTCTTAAGGTTTTTTTTTTTTTTTTGTTTTTGTTTTTTTTGTTTGTGTTGTTTTTTAACTTTACTGCATTACTCCTGTGCGTGAGGTGAGGACATAATGAAATGTTACGAATTTATTTTTTTGTTTAACTTTGGATTTGATACACACTAGGAATGAAAGTGTACTATTTGTTTGCAGGAAAGGAAGAGGGAAATGTTTTTGTTCCGTTTACCCTCTCCCCCCTTGTCAAAAGACCTCTTTGGTAATGACAATAAAATATCAAAGTGTCAAAATTATCATAAATTTCACTATCCTTCATCTGTCTTAATTTTCAATGCTTCCGCGATGAGTTTCGCAACTGATTTAATGACAAGTTCATCATCTGATGATAACACGACAGAGATAACTACATACAACGCCATCATTTGATTGAGTGGATGGTCGAGTCAGCCTTCGGAATTTTTTTTTTCCCAAACCTTACTGCATTACTCCTGTGCGTGAGGACATAAGGAAGTCAAAGTGTCAGTCTCTCGAACGAATTAACTCTGACAGTCATCAGGTCACTGGGAATTTAGGTATGTTTTTCGTTAAGACGAGTGAGAGCAGAGAAGTAATGACAATCTTAGGGAATGTTCTTATTGGCATGGTTTGTTTTTGTTTGTTTGTTTTTTACCTCGTGATTGATCTGTTTCTTACACTTAATGTGAATGATTGTGCTCGTTCCCCTTCAAATGGCCAATGGCCTTACTGAATAAACTTACTCGAAGTCGGAACTCTCTCTCTCTCTCTCTCTCTCTCTCTCTCTCCTCTCTCTCTCTCTCTCTCTCTCTCTCTCTCTCTTGTGGAGACGATTTTTGGGGTCAAGACCGTGTCAAAGATTAAAGAAAAAAATCCAGACTGTTGGAACGATGATAAGAAAAATCGTGACAGAGTATGGGTGGGGCAAGTATGTGTGTGTGTGCCCGTGCGTGCGTGCGTGCGTGCGTGTGTGTGTGTGTGTGTGTGTGTGTGTGTGTGTGTGTGTGTGTGTGTGTGTGTGTGTGTGTATGCGCGCGCGCACGCGTTTGTGAGTGTATGTGTATGTTGTGTGCATGCATGCGTGTATACGCGAGCGCGCTTGCGTTTGTGTGTGACAGGAGGGGTGGGTAGGGTGGTGGTGTGAGTTTGTG
>JADBJO010003872.1:147500-152500 GCA_016801955.1 Conus betulinus | reverse complement strand
TTTCCCTGACCAACATTGCAGGTGTCTGAATCTCTCGGGCCTGGTTGACGCCAAGATATATATTATGAAAGGAAGCGTAGAGTACAGCCCTGTCGTGCAGTCTAAGACTGGAATGAAAATCCGTAACATTATCTTCGTCAGCCTCATTCTCATAGATCAGCATTAAAAAAAAAAGTCTCAAATTCTGTGACACTTCATGCCCTGCTCTCATGATGACCAGAGTTTCGATGTCCTCTCCGCATCTGTGGCTTTGGTGTCGTTCCGTCGGGGTCACCGGTATCGGCATGTCCATAGGGGCTATCATTGGACGGACCTGGTGGCGCCCACCGGAGGGAGAGCTCACTGACACCGACTCCGCGACTAAGGAATTATTGTCGTCAGCAGGGGGTTTAGTAGGTGGTGTCCTGCATATGTTAGATCAGAACAGGCGCCACGGAACACCACCGAAGTGACTCGGCAGCAGTGCAGTGTCTCCTCCTGTCGGTTGCCTCAGAACGACTTGACGTTGACTGCTCCCTGTGGCTTGCCGGTGCCGAGGTTGCGGCGGGACTGACCTGGCTGTGGTTGTGGACGGGGGTCGGGAATGAGCCGCGTGGGTGCAGTGCCACCGAAGTGGCACAGAAGATGGAACTCACACAAAAAAGCCATTCCCTGTTTAGGTTGCTGTCCTTTTATATATATATATATATATATATATATATATATATATATATATATATATATATATATATATATATATGTATATATATATATATATATATATATATATATATATACCCTTGAGTGACGTAACGACTCAGCTGTTCATCACAGTTGCTCTTTTTTTTCTTCTGACAGCCACGTAATGCTGGCTTATCCTGTCGTTGTCTCACCGCCGGCCGGGCACAAGGAGCTGTCTGTGTTAGGGTGTGGTCAAACCCCCCTGCCAGAGAAAACCCTGCACTGCCGCTGAGTCATGTCCATGGGGTTCGGTGGTGCATGGTTTCCTCTAGCATATGCTGTTGGCTTTCACTAAACTCCCATGGAGGCTGCACAGCGAAGTCCAGGTTTTGATGCAGTACTATCCATAAAGAAGTCTTAAACAGCGAAGATGCTGATCTTCCCGAGGTTCTGCGTGAAAAATGGTTACACGTTCCTAAACGGGCCTCCGAATGAGACTATTACCCGAGGTTCTGTGAGTGAACACGCGCATAACAAATTGCACACACGTAAAATCCCATCAGCAACTTTCGGGAGAAAAAGCCAGTTTGGCCGTTGGTATGAATGACCCGTTACACATAGCACGCACCCTTTCTGCGATATTGAAAGAAGGAAGGAAGAAAGGAAACTGAGGGAACGATGGTTAACTGGATGACACGGGAAACAACTGAATGAAGCGCCGGTGGGCAGCCCTTTAGTCGACACTACCCAGGTAGGCAGCCCGTTGTGTACACGAGAGTGTGGATTGTCAGCGCCTAGAAGCTTTGGCAAGGCGCTGTATGAATGCTATGTTATTGTTAGTAGTAGTGTGTTATCATGTAAGTTATCTTGTCCCCGCGCTCTGTTGGCGCTTTTACTTCTTTTTTTTTTTTTTTTTTTTTTGTAATTTTAATTTCGCTTTTTTCTTGCTGCTTTGATATTCTTCTTTGGGTAAACTAGTATTCCTAAAGCGAAAGCAGTACCGTTGTTTGATTAGTTCCCTCTCTGCTCAGTGAAATTACTTTTGTATGTCTCTAGGACAGTCAGTTACAGTCTTGTTTCAGTTTTCGAGTAGACTGAGCGAAGGCGGAGAGACTTCCCATGGGTGGTACAAATGGGGCGCCCACGCATAGACCAGGAGGAGCTCACACTGTCAGTGGGCTTAACAGTTAAACAGCTGATTTGTCATTTCCGCAGGAACAAAAATCAAGATGTAATTATTACACAAAATAAAATCTAACGTGACACCATGAAATACTAAGACCGGCAAGCAGCCATGGTATATCTTTAAACGAAGACCGGCAAATGGGGAAAAAAATCTAAATTATCATGCTTGTTTGTTCGTTTGTTTGTTTGTTTGTTTGTTTTTTTTTTGCTGGCAAGATTGTCAGGAAAGTAACGTTGTTAAGACGAAGTTTTCTTTGATTTTCTAGATCACCCCTTGACTTATTGACGCATTTTGAAGATTAAGAGATAAACGAAGAAACCAGTTATGTGTTTGTATTGTTTAGGTGTTCTATCACCTTCCCATTTGGGCCCGACGCTCATCGTGGCTTTCTGTTCTTTCGTTTTTTTTTTTTTTGTTCCCATCTTGTATATGGCTGTAGAGTAAGGACATGATTTTTTTTTTTTTTTTTTTTTTTTTTGAAGAACAGGCCAGGCCTCAAATTTTGATTCCTTACTGATTAACGTTTAGTTTGTGTATTCGCAGAAATCTCTCTCTCTCTCTCTCTCTCTCTCTCCTCTCCCTCTCTCTCTCTCTCTCTCTCTCTCTCTCTCTCTCTCTCCTCTCTCCCCCCCCCCCCCTCTCTCTCCTTTAAGTAAATGAGTGTGTTTGTTAAGTTTGCCTCTGTTGGAAAATGTCATCAACTTTTAAACATTTTGATTTCATATATAAATTTCTGCATGCACTGAACAATCGAGCGGATGTGCCAGAAACCAAATCATTCAGGCTTGAAGGACGTGACAAAGTTAAGAACATTAGTCATGACAGAAAGCAAGAGGAGCCGATGTAAGCGTTTTCAGACAACTCATGCGGGCGAAGTCAAAATTCTTCCGGAGCCGGATGCTCTCTTCATTACCATACATTTCTCTTGAAGGAAGAAGGAATGGCGAAAAAGACCCATTGTGAAGAAAGCCACAGCTTTAACCTGTTCTGGACAACGTATTTCTTTAGCTTTAGCTCCTCGTCAGCAAGTTCAGCGAATGATGGAAATGTGCTGGAAACAGAAATCCAACAAAATCAGTCATTAATATGAAGATGGCTCGAAATGTGTTATCAACACCTGTTTAAAAATAGCTTTGAGGTCATTCACGGTGAGCTGAATGTAGCAACACACACACACACACCACACACACACACACACACACACATATACACACACACACGGGCGCGCGCGCGCACGTACCTATCTATTTCCACGCGCGCGCGCGCGCGCGCGTGTGTGTGTGCGTGTGTGTGTGTGTGTGTGTGTGTGTGTGTGTGTGTGTTTTTCGCGGATTGTACTCTTCAAAGTCAAACACACCCTCAAACAGAAATGTGTCAAAAGTCAATTCGTTTTGTGTTTCTTTCACGACAAAAATCACTTTCTTTCAGCCAAAACGTAATATTTCTTTGCATGGTAAATTTCTGGCGTGGATCTAAGATCAAGTAAACTACAGCAGCAAAAAGGCGACTCAGATTATGGTCTTCGACATGTGATTTGTAATATATACAAACTATGTTCTCTGTAGAAAAAAAAAATACAGTACCGCCAAACGAAAGAGCAAACAAACTACAAAACGAAGATTACGTGTTTAAATCTTTTTGGCCTTCTTCAGGCAAGACGAACAGCATTCAAGACAATGAAAACGAACGAACCGACAATGACGTATCTCCACAAACTGAGCGCAAAACGTGTAACCTCTCTGCTTTCATGTTATCTCTTGTATCTTTCTACGCACCGTAACTCAGGGCCCTTTTCTGTTCCTTTGCACACTTCCAGACAACGCTGCTACAACCCAGGGTGCCCCTGGTGCCGGTCAGACCACTGGTGCTGCCACCGGAGGAGGTGGAGACGGGAGTGGCTTCAACACCTTGACCTGTGGGGACCTCGCTGGCCTGGACTGCACTGTCCTGGCGGCCCTCTGTCCCAAGGTCAACTGTCCGTCCGTGTGTGATCCCTGCAGTAAGTCCCCCCCACGGTGGCATTACTGCTAGGCGTTGGGTATGGGTAGACAGCAAGGGTTCAGAGTTGTGGGCGTGTGGTGATATTAGCATGGACTAAAGAGTAGGCTTACCCATTCGTTTTCAACGGATAACTGCTCCCTGCCTCATTAAAGATTTTCCTGTCGTATCCATCAAACTGAGGTTACCTGTGTTTGTTTTCGTTTGTCTGTGTGTTTTAAATGATCATAATCATGATCGAAAAGAATGCGCCTGTCTTGAAGGAATGTTCATGTTCATTCGCGTTTGTTCATTTTCAGTCGTTGCAAAGGCACATGTCAGGTACAGGATATGTAATGAGCAAGCTTGGAACACTCTTTTTTGGGGAATGTCTCTCTGTTCGCCGGAGATGATGCATGATGAGAGATACAAACATTTTACAGCAGATTCCATGGAAAGCTGGCTCAGAGATGTTCCGCCCGATGCGATCTTTGAATTCTTGAAAGAGATTAACGTTTTTTTTCATTGGATCTGAGATTTTACAGTGGAAGGTTTTTTTCCCCACAACATTTCGGGTGGGTTTTTTTTAGAAGATGTATTTCAAAGAGTTGTGTGAATGAATGACTTGGGAGTTGATTTTCACGAGGTGACAGCCCTGATATGGCCCTTTGCGGTCGGCGGGGTTGTAAGCAACATGACCTGACCTTACCTTGCTCGCTGTGTTGTGCTCTGTGTTGGCATTTCAGCTGCGCGATTTTGAATTGTGAACAGAAATCGTTCAGTTATACGCATGTACCTACATCATCATGGGAGCAATAATTACCTTTTTTTATTCGTCAATTATTTCTTACTGTTCTCTGCCCTCTTTAAGATGTCCGTAAATGCCAGACAAACTGAGGTTACCTGTATTTGCTTCTGCTCGTCTGTGCGTCCAGTTAGGCTGTGCCAATTCTTGAATGAAATTCTTCCAGGCGTTGCTGCGCATTTTTATGCGAGGTACAAGGTATATGATGAGCAAGTTTGGAACATCCTTTTTCAGTAGATGTCTCCCTGTTTATTTTGTGTGTTCTGTGCCGGCATTTCTGCTAGGTGATTCGGTGCCGTAAGCAGCAATCGTTTGCAATCACTGCTTATCCGTTATGTGTTGTAAACAAAACGACGTTGAAGTCTTTGTGTG
>JADBJO010003872.1:142500-145000 GCA_016801955.1 Conus betulinus | reverse complement strand
CTGCTGTGGCGAGCACTGCGTGCTGGTTTGAAAGTAGCCCACCAGTCATGGGTTCAGTTGGTTAGCTTGTTAGTTTGTCAGGAGTCTGCCGGGCAGAGGTTGCGCTCCAGTGCAGGCTTTTTTTTGTCTGCTTTTGTTATAACCAGATGCATAAGATGATGACGACGGTGATGACGACGATGTTGATGACGATGATGATAGTAGCGATGGTGATGATGATGATGATGATGATGATAATGATGATAATTGTAATGATTACGATGATTATTCATATACATTTTATAGTTTGGCAGATTTTCATCAAATTGAAGAGTATTGTGTGTAGATTCATTCTTGAGGATTGAAAAGATTCTCCAGCTCCTAGAAACAAAATTAGAGAGTCAGGAAACAAAAGCAGTATACAGAAAAGGGCAAAACGAGCGAGTTGCTCACTATAATTTTGTGCGTGACTGACCCATCTGCTACACACCTAAGAAATCAGTTTGGGGAAAACGTTCGCAAAGTTTCTATGGACACGTATATGCTCAACATTTATTTACTATTTAGTTTTCTTTGTTGTTGATGATGCTGTTGTTGTTGTTGTTGTTTTTTGCTGCAAAAAATAGCCATAATTCAAAAATAGCCATAATTATGTTGTAAGATAACATGATGAGCGAACCAGCTCCATATGTCTTTCCTACTGGCTTAAAAAAAAAAAACGTTATTTAACTGTTTGATCCAAAGCTACTATGCGTTCTTCCATCAGTTTTCCTTGAAAATCGTTCAGTTGTATTTGCAGTCTTGCTGATAAACAAGCAGACCATCAGGAAGTGATTGAGGGTGTACTGATTAACTGTTTACCGGAAACCTCTGAACAGTAATAACAGGGGAAAATATTTTCAAAGTGGGTTTAGAACATTGTGGATCCTGGTTCCTTCCCTTGTATATTTCATTTCGCTTTTTCGTTCTGTACTTAAATCAACATTCAATGATTGCCTTGTTTGCATATTTTCTGTTTCATCCTTTTCCTTTTCTGGTGTAAATTCAGGTGCATGCAATGCTCACAATCTTTTCGGGCTGATCGCGTAAACTGGTTGATGAATTTGTGAGAATTTGCCCTGTTGAATACTCGGATGCATGCTCGATTTCTTGATCGCCGTCATCGACGATTGATTTGTTGATTGATGGACTGGTTTACAGAAGCGCAGCCTACGTGTGTTCCTGGAAGCAAGGGACATCATGAACGCTGTGGGACGGAGTTTCTCCTCAGCGTCTGATGACGGGGTGGCGTGTGAGAATGTTTTTTTTTGTTTTTGTTTCATTTTGTGATCATTCCCGTCTGTCGGTATTTCCCTGTATTGCGAAGAATAAATACCAGGAAAGCGTAACATAGTGAAATTGTGTGTTGACAGAGTGGAAGTTTTGAGGTAACAAATCTCGCGCTCTCGCTCTGTGTTTGTGAGTGTGTGTGCATGTGTGTGCACAATCTGTGTGTGTGTGCGCGTTTGTGTATGTGTATGCTTGCGCGCACACACACACACACACACACACACACACACACACACACACACACACACACACACACGCACGCACGCACGCACGCACGCACGCACGCACGCACGCACACACACACACACACACACACACACACACACACACACACACACACACACACACACACACACACACACACACACACACACACGCGCGCGCACACACACACACACACAACACGCGCGCGCACACACACACACACACACACACACACACACACACACACACACACACACACACACACACACACACACACACACACACACACACACACACACACACACACACACACACACACACACACACAAGCACACACACACACACACACAAGCACATACACAGGGAGAGAGAGAGAGAAAGTGCGAGCGCGCGCGTGCATGACCCAAGTGAAACACTAGAAATATTATGTGCTGATAAGTCACAGGTCAAAGACGAGCCTTCCATCGTTCCCCCCTTCTTCATTTCTCTGAAGTGACCAGTCACAGATGGCTCTTCTGTCCATTTAAAAAAAAATAAATAAGCGCGAGAGAGTGGAAGTCAGTCAGACTTAAACCCACATAACGCAAACAGTGGCTAGTCCCCATAGCCCATACCCCTACCCCCTCTCCCCCCCGCCCTCTTACCCCTCACCCCCCACCCCGATCTAAAATAAACAACGAAAGTATCAAATTAAGAAAAAATAAAAATAAATGGCTTGAAATGAGTACATTACAACTTTGAACTTTTTGTCCTGATTCAGAGCAGGTGGACCAACCGACCCCTCATACATCACCTAGTGTGGAATCTGCTTCCCTCCCCCGCCCCACCCGCCTCATCCCCTTCCCCCACTCATAACCAGAGAAGGAAAGAGGGAAGGAAGGAAAGAAGCAAAAGAAAGAAAGAGAGAAAGAAAGGAAGGAAGGAAGAAAAGAAAAGAAAAAGTTGTCTGTTGATGGTCTTTCTGAGGTTAAGTCATTCTGTCGGTATT
>JADBJO010003872.1:127500-130000 GCA_016801955.1 Conus betulinus | reverse complement strand
AGACCGCAAGCTTTAATGTCGTAAGCGACGGATTTTATACATGACAAAGTCAGCATTCACTGCATTTTTTGCACAACATTTCCTTATGTCCCTTCTTCTTTTTTTTAATGTCCCTTCTTTTTTTTTCTCACCTTTCTCCTTTCATATGAGTACTGTTCGTAACTGATTGAGAATTTGAATCATATTTGTAGTTTGAAATACGTGAAGAGTGTTGATAAGATAGGAAGGGTATCCTGTAGTGTTCGTTTCCTTCTCTTAGACCTGTAAAACCCAGTCCCTGTGTTGGAATTCCAGGTGGGGGGGGGGGGGGTTTAATTGATAGAGGTTTTTGTTTGTTTGTTTGCTTGTTTGACTTTTTGCTCCCCAGTTCAAAATTGAACAAATGGCAATCTGTCCAACACGATGCAAAACATTCACGAAAACACGCTGAGCACTTTTTTGCTTTGCGTGCAGTGATTCACGTGAAACGTTCGCACTTTGTGACAGTTAATGCTCGTGCTGTTCAACATTCATCCTGTACGCTTTTGGACATTTTTTTTTTTTTTGCAATAAAAAGGGCTCGTATCTTTATGCTGCCCCCGTATCTCTGCAGCGTATATGTGCAAGAGGCATTCCATAGAATCGTTGTAGGCAGCGGCATTATGATGTTTACATTTCGTTTACTTGGGAACAGTGCTCCATTACCTTTTGCTTTTCAAAAACTTTGAATGTATTTCCTCACCAGATTTCACCCAAATGCTTGGTGACCTTACTAACAGGGATATTCTACTGTTAGTAATTTTTAGTGCGATCTGCTCAAGCCTGTCGTAATTTCTTTTCTTGGCTCATTTACAAGCCCCCTCCCCCCCCCCCCCCCCCCCCCCCTTTCTCCTTAACAGACAGAATAATCGAAGCAGAACAGAACTCACGCGTGCATAGAAAGTATTGTTCTCACATAGCTGACATGGGCATAGAAGATGATCACCAGTCCACCACCCTTCAAGAAATTCCCAACTGTTCTATAAAGTTTCTCATACGTTAGGCGATCGCGAAACAAGATTACATTTCGTCGCTGCTCCAAACATGACAAAAACGTTTTTTTTTTTTGTGAATGTTGATCTCAAAGATTTTGGTTCGCTGAATATTCAGGGGGTTTTGCACTGGGTTTAAAATTAGTAGTGTTAGACTAGTAGACTGGTGATTTTCACTTTGTGATTTTCACTTGCCTAACGCTTCTCTCTGTTTTCCCCTTTTTTTTTATTATTGTTGCGCAAACACCCCTCCCTCCCCCTCTCTCTCTCTGTCCCCCCCCCCCCCCCCCCCCCCCCCCCCCCCCCCCACACACACACACACACACACACACACACACACACACACACACATTCGCTTGCTTGCATGCTTGCTTGTTTAACTCCTAACCGCAAATCATCTCGACGTGTAACATAAAATGAAACTGTAATCAGTGGGTAGCTTTCTCGGACGTGAATGTTTACAGAAAATCGAGCACTTTCCAAAACACTACAAACAAAGACAGTACGCTTTTCTCCAGCAGAATGTTTTGGGAAGCCCTTCAACGTTTTCTGACTTTCTAGTAGGATGTCCACCCCACTGTGAAATAATGACCATCTCTGTATTGCATGAACCGTCAGTCTACTTCGGCTGCTGTGATATATCTGCAGAGAGAAAAGTGTCAGTTTTATCACATTTTGTTCATTTTAGCATTTTTTTTTCAAAAAGGATGATATTAGGCGGTAAAGGTAGAACCAAACACAGAGTGATTTTCTGGGGAGAAATTCGCCGAATCTGGAACAGAGGGTCATTTGGATCTTGTCGCCATAATACAATGGACACACACACACACACACACACACACACACACACACACACACTATGAAATGACTATTGAAATAAAACATATTATTCGTGAGTTGTCTCTAAAGGGTACCTGTATTGCCTTTTGCTGGATTCCTTCTCACTCCCCATTGCCAACGCTGTCTCCCAGACCAAACACTACAGCCAATGTTAAGAAGAACGGACGCAAAATCTTCCAAATTTATTTCAAGAACAAAATTCATTGGACCATTGCACGAAATCAACAAATCAAACGCGGACAGCGGGCTGTAATGTCCAATCACCCTTCCTCAGGATCGTCACATAAGCCACAACTGAAAACTGCACCATTCAGTACCGAGTGTAGCCACCGTTTGCCGCCAGGCAAGCGGCACAACGTCGACGCATGGAGTCCACCAGGGTCCGAAGAGTGTCCCGCGGTATGGCCTGCCACTCCTGCTGCAGAAAGAGAGTGAGAGCTGGGCCACGTCAACAGGCGGGGGGTGGTTGTGGGCTACCCGCCGTCCAAGGACATCCCAGAGGTGCTCTCAATTGGAGCCAGATCGGGTGAGCGAGATGGCCACTGCATCCGGATGATGATCCCCTCTTGCTGCAGATGATCGTCCACGACACGGGCTCGGTGTGGACGGGCGTTGTCGTCTTGGAAAACAGCAGCGTTACCCATGGCCTG
>JADBJO010003872.1:97500-110000 GCA_016801955.1 Conus betulinus | reverse complement strand
CTCAGCACTTGTGGATCTTTCCAACTCTGATTCTGTTTACTTCAAAGAGGTTCAAAGATTTGTTGACTGGTGCGATCATAACTATCTTGATCTGTATGTAACAAAAACGAAAGAAATGTTGATTGATTTTAGAAAGAATCCAAAAGCTGTACCACCACTTTTTATCAAAGGTGCTGAAGTAGAACGTGTTGAATCATACAAATATTTAGGAACTTTTATAGATAATAAGCTGAATTTTAAATCCCATGTTGAGTATGTCCACAAAAAAATGTCAAACCAGATTATATTGTCTTCGCAAGCTGCGATCATTTCATGTGAATACTGACATTCTTCGGACATTTTATTCATGCTTCTTCTTGGAATCTGTTCTAACTTTCTCATTTATGTGTTGGTATGGTGGGTTGACTGTGAAGAGCAGAAATGTGCTTGAGAAAGTGGTGAACGTGGGAGGAAAAAAAAAATGGTTGGTGAGAGACAAAAAAAGTCTGAGTGAGCTATACAGGTGCCGTGTTGTTTGTAAAGCGAAGAAGATTACGTGTGACCAGACCCACGTTCTTGCAAATCAGTATGACCTTCTTCAGTCAGGACGAAGATATCGATCGGTTAAATGCAGAAGTGTCAGATTTAACAAAGTTTTTATTCCCCTGTCCATTGATTTCATGAACCGAGAAGATGTTTAATTGAAATCCAAATTCCTCTATATGAATGTATGTCATATGTGAGAAAATGGTTAGCCCTACATACCCAAAACCAAATGAATGCAATTTATAACGAATGTCGGATACCAGTTGGTTTTGTCACGAGAATCCAAATCGAACAGAGTACAATATGCTTTTCGTGTGGTAATCTTGTCTCATCCATTCATTCTTGTCAACTTTAGTCAGTACCATACACATCTGACTGCAGAATTTATGTAAATGGGGTATCTATTTGTTTCTCCATATATCAAATCATTTGGTGTTGCATTTGAACATTTAGGAATTTTTTTAAGAGCAAACAGGTGTACCTTTTTCACAGTGTCGAGCTGCACTACTTAATCCCCACAATTCAGCCCCATATTGAACAATTGCTTGTACTTGTGTTTCAAATAATTTTAGATATACAACAAGGGAACTACAGTTTAATTTAGATAATTTTTTGCAATATACTTACATCGCACGTTTTGCTCTGCTGGCAAGATTTTGACACGACACAGTAAAACTCAATCTTGTTGAAAAATGAATACCTAAATATTTATAAACATTAACAGCGGGTATAGGGATTCCATTGTAAGACCAATGTACTCTCGCTGCTAGGTATCCAACTTTCCTACATACGACTATATTACTTTTATTCATATTCAACTTTAGATGGAGTCGTGATGCTGCTCTATATAGGATGTTTGTGTCTGTAACCACCTATTGTTTCAGACAAGCGAGCCACATCATCTGCCAAAAGTGATATGAACAACTCAAAGTAATCACACGTAAATGTAGCACCATGTTTCCCATTCTGATGATTACTTCCAACGCTAATTTCATTTATAAATAAAGTGAACAACACTGGACTGGTAACGTCGCCGTGTTTTATCCCTCGGGTACAAAGTCTGTCAGTTTTGAGCCGGAACGAATTCTAGTTCTGACTGTAACATACATGCTGTGGATACATCGGAAAAGTTTTCCTTTGATGCCATTTGTCAAAAGAATAGGCCATAAAAAGTTTCTTTCGATAGAGTCAAAAGCTGTTTCGAAATCAATAAAGGCAACATAAAGCCTGTGGTTAAGACAAAACTGCTTTTGTATTAAAGCTAATGATGTGTACATATGATCAGTAGTAGAGTAGCCTCTTTCAAATTCCGCTGTTGCTCCCCGGTAATGTTATGCAACTCAGTCCATTCCTAAATCCTGTTGTTTACAATAGAACTATAGAGTTTACTGCTTGTATCTGATAGCGATATTCCTCTGTAATTATTAGGATCGTCCTTATCACCCTTTTAAAAAAAATAAAGGTAGTACAATTTATGTCCACTTATGTGGGAACGTTCCCTTATCAAAAAAAGTATTAAGGGGAGAGAGAGAGAGAGCGAGAGAGAGAGAGAGACAGACAGACAGACAGACAGACAGACAGACAGACAGACAGACAGACACAACAGACACAGACAAACATGCAGACAGACAGACAGACCGTCAGGCAGGCAGACAAACAGACAGACACCTCTCGTGAACGCCATGGTGTTGATGAGGCCTCGTAGAAGAACCGATCCCCACGCCTCAGGTCGCTGAACTGGTGGGCGAGAAGACAGGCCAGCGTGGGGCCCACCAGAGACCCAGGGGAGATGTCTTTCCACCATCATGCCCACGTAGGCGTCCACGTCGTCCACAGAGCTGCACCGACCCATATCAAACATGTTGGAAACAATGAATCAAAGAGAGAGAGAGAGAGAGAGAGAGAGAGAGAGAGAGAGAGAGAGAGAGAGAATCTAAGGGGTACTGGCAAAAGCAGGAAGGGGGGGCTGGAGAATAGACGTCATCCAGGGTTTTGAGGAAGATTTAAACAGAACAAGATGCAGAGCATATAAATGTACTTCCAGTTTGGTGGTAAACATTTTGTATGAAAGAGAAAAGAAAAAAAAATGTTGCTCTTCCCGGCAAGGAATTGAACTCCAGTATCCCGCATAACAGGCGGGGATACTAACCACTTTACTATCGAGGAGTTAACAAAGTTTGGTTACACATAAAATTATGTACTGTTATTGCAAGAAGGGAGACAATGTTCCAGTTTAGTGGAAGAAAAACTCGACAGCGCGGTGGTTATTTCCCTTATTGGACTTGATTTGATTTTTAAAAAATTATCATTCATAGCCTTTAGTCTGGTTATTCCGGCTATTCTGGTAAAATAAAACATCGGGCATCATCCCTGACCCAAAATGAACATACCACAAAGTTTTATCTGGAGCGAGTGGAATACATTTTGACTACGGACAGACAGACAAGCAAACACACACAGACAGCAGTTCTTCGTTCCTTTTGTAAAGTACTCCCCGTTCAATAAGATCTGGGAGTACAAAAAAAAAAAAGGGGGGGGGGGGGGGGGTAGGATTCTTACTATATATCCACTTTCAGTTCCCCAAATAGGGAATTGAAGGAGAGGACCTACACGGTATTGGAAACAGCAGGAAGGGTCCGGAGAATCATCGTCATCCAGGGATTTGAGGAAGATTTAAACAGAAAAAGGGGGATACGTTTAGGATTCTTACTATTTATCCACTTTCAGTGTCCCAGATAGTAAACTGAGGGAGAGGACCTACGGGATATTGGAGACACCAGGAAGAGCTGAAGAAATCCAGGGATTTGGGGGTGGGATCAAACGAGAATTTAAACAGAAAAAGGGGGGTACGTTTAGGATTCTTACTATTTATCCACTTTCAGTGTCCCAGGCAGGTTATATACATACACTACTTTTTTTTTTTTTTAAAGAAGAAATCTAGAAGGAACTGAACGATCGTAGTGCAAATTGAATTATGTCAATTGAAGATTTATATTAAAACATTTTGGGGTCGTCAACAATAGATTTTTTTTTCAAAATAATCTTTTAAGAGAGTGCAGAGAAGAAAACACCTGTTAAAGTGACCAAATAAAACGCACCAAAACATCTGTTTTCAGTTTTGCACATGCTCTCATGACTTAATGATTGAGAAAAAGATACCTAAACACGTTGAGAACGGAGAGAACATGTCAACGTTGTATAAATTAGAAAACGAATTTCATTAACCCGTTGAATGTTCATTATACGATGGATTTTTAAACAAAAAGATCTTAATCCGAATGAAAGACAGCAGACCTAAACTGAGATACAAATTGACAAAATGTATGATACAGTTAATGATGAAGTTTATCAGACTGACATATGGAAGCTAAACATGGTTATCTCGTACATAAGCATAGACAAACAATAGGGATATGACTACGTGTTTCATACTGTTCAGTCTACTGCAGTTGAGATCACAGATTGTCGTTTTATTCGTTATCGTTTTGAAGGGAATGAACTCTCCTACTTGTTTCTGGCAACAACGCATGACAGCAAAAGAACAAGAAAACAAACAAGGAACGAGAAAACAAAGAAAGAAAAACCCTGCAGCCATATGGATACCTGAGATTCCAAAATTCCCCCGAATACTCGGCGTTCTTATAAACGCCTCGTCAGTAACAGCAAACACACTAACCAATTATACCAGTGTCTATAGAAACATTATCTGCAAAGCCAAACGTAGCCACAATTACAGATTGTAGTTTGATTCGTTGTACCTTTGAAGTGGATAAAACTCTCCTGATTCTGATTCTACAATAATCCATAACAACAAAAGAAAACGAAAACAAGCTAGCTAAAAACGAGAGAAAAAAAAAAAACATATCACGCGCAGCCTACTGGGACACCTGAGATTCAAAACACCCCCCAAACACTGGGTATTTTGTTTTCATTACGCTGTGTTAGCAACAGTACAAAACAGTTTATCTCGTTATATGCAGCATCAATAGAGGCATTGGCAACAAAGCTCAAGGAAGTGGCTATTACAAATTGTGTTTTGACTCAATGTGACTGTGCAGGGAATGAAACTCTTTGTTCTGTTTCTGGAGACAATGCGTGATCTCTCAACAGAAAAAAGAAAACGAACAAAGAACCAAACCAAACACAACCCAACCCACAAGCAGCCCATAAGGACACCTGAAATTCGAAACATCCTGCTGCGTATTTTTACTACGGCGTGTCAGTAACAGCATCAATGGAAGCAATGGCTACAAAGCTGAAAACAGCAACAATCACAACCACGAATACCTGAAAATTTAAACAATTAAAAAAAAACAAAAAACAAGAAAAGGGAACACGCACTATCACCTACTCGTAGAGACCGACGAGATTCGCGGTCAGTTCAGGAGAGTTCAAATCATTGATGCGTGGCAGACCACAGAAGCTCCTCCACTCGTTGATGGGGGCCAGCCCGTGATCCCTGCCCCTCTGGATGTTAACTGAAATCATCGCCATTGTGCTCGCTGATATGTCCATCATCATCACTTCATCCTGGTAGCGGGATTTTTTGTTTGTTTGTGTGTTTGCTTGCTTGCTTTATGTTTGTTGGTTGATTTGTTTTTGATCTTATTTGCTTTGTTTGGGAACACTATTTGTCTGAACAGGCATACAGAATGCTTCAAAGGGATATTCACAGATATATTGAAACATAATAATAATAACAGTTATATAATGATAGTAATTATAACAATAATCATGCTAATAATTATAATGATAATTAAATAAAAATAGTAATGAAACGAATAATATATGATGATAATACAATAGCAATAGTAATAATAATAATGATAATAATAATCATAACAGTAATAATAACAACAATAATAATGATAATGATAATGATGATAATCTGTTTCTGTGATGTTCCATGCATTTTGGTTGCTTACACTACTGGACTATTCTCATACATGATTGAATGTTCCGATCATTGATTTGCCTTGTAATGTGTCATGGTTCCCGAACTGTCTAGAAAGTTCCCAACATTTTCTGACAAACTGTATAATACCGTGATTATCGAACTCTATAGAAGACGTTTGTTTTGAAGACTGGTTGTGCCGCGCGATCTTTCTCGAACTTTTCTCTTCTTTAAACTCTAGAGTCGCAAATCTGTATCACAGTATCTGGGATATAATGCTGGTAGTTCTCAACTCTGAAGAATCTACAAAGAAGCGTCCTGCAATGGATCGCAATCCCAAGTCTTTGTTGTGTTCGCAACCGCAGTTCTGATAACAGTAGATGCTTTTTGCATGAAATTCTTAACGGATCCAGTGATGATGAATCAAACTCCCATCTCTTCGACTAAAGTGTCAGCATAAAATGCTGTTCGAGGTAAGTAACAAGACCAGGTTTTGATGTTCAAATTCAGAATCGGTCTGGCGACGTGTGACTAAGGATTCAGTGCCCTACCACCAGTAGAGATAGGCACCCAATGCAGTCCATTTGATCACACCTATGTATCACCTGTGCCTCACACTCCTGCTAGATTAACCACTTTGCACCCCAGAGTACGATTTAAAGATTTTCTTTCAAATGCATCTTTCTTTAAAACTAATTCTGGGTGATCATTTCTCTGTTGTACTTATCCACATCCCCCTATTCTGTCATTCATGGTCTGGAACAGTTGTGAATTCTACAACGTTGGTGTGGGGTTTATTATATGCAACGGATGACTGGAAAAGCAAGGCAGGCAGACCTTCCACAATCTGAAAACCACCAAGAGATCATCAGGAAAAGGGGCATAGGACTGGACTTTGTTCTCTACCCAGGTTCATCAAATGTTTCCAGTCGAAACCGTTATGTCAAACGAAAACCAAAATAGAGGAAGCTGACATAGACGAGACCGAAAATACGCCAGTCTAACCAGCAGCCTGGAAGAATCTGGCTTGGAAAGCAGAGAGGTTGGAGCAACGGGTGGTAGGCTCATGAGTCCATGATCTTGTGAAGCAGATGTGGATTTCTGATAAGAAAAGGGACCAGAACCCCGAAGTCAATGCCCAGAGGCAGCTGACAACAGTTCCTGCTAGATCTGGTCGGGGAGGAACAACACGACCTTCGTGAGGGTTAAATTCCCAAACTTAGGAGCATGTGCCCGACTGCCAGGAGGGTAAGATAGCCGACGCCTTGAAACACCCAAGCATCTTGGAGAAACTGGTTCGAATCCCGGCAGCGCAAAAAAAAATATTTCTGACGGCAGACGTGAATCCGGGAGCCGGAGGCTTGACATGAAAGTGGTGTGACCCCAGTGACAGTGTAAAGAGTTGACAAAAGCGATGTGGCCCCGATGACAGTGTAAGGAGTTGACATGAAAGCGGTGTGGCCCCGATGACAGTGTAAAGAGTTGACATGAAAACGGTGTGGCCCCAATGACAGTGTAAAGAGTTGACATGAAAACGGTGTGGCCCCAATGACAGTGTAAAGAGTTGATATGAAAACGGTGTGGCCCCAATGACAGTGTAAAGAGTTGACAAAAGCGGTGTGGCCCCGATGACAATGTAAAGAGTTGACATGAAAGTGATGTGTCCCCGATGACAGTGTAAAGAGTTGACATGAAAGCGGTGTGGCCCCAATGACAGTGTAAAGAGTTGACATGAAAGCGGTGTGGCCCCGATGACAATGTAAAGAGTTGACATGAAAGTGATGCGTCCCCGATGACAGTGTAAAGAGTTGACATGAAAGTGATGTGTCCCCGATGACAGTGTAAAGAGTTGACATGAAAGCGGTGTGGCCCCAATGACAGTGTAAAGAGTTGACATGAAAGTGATGTGTCCCCGATGACAGTGTAAAGAGTTGACATGAAAGTGATGTGTCCCGATGACAGTGTAAAGAGTTGACATGAAAACGGTGTGGCCCCGATGACAGTGTAAAGAGTTGACATGAAAACGGTGTGGCCCCGATGACAATGTAAAGAGTTGACATGAAAGTTATGCGTCCCCGATGACAGTGTAAAGAGTTGACATGAAAGTGATGTGGCCCCGATGACAGTGTAAAGAGTTGACATGAAAACGGTGTGGCCCCAATGACAGTGTAAAGAGTTGACATGAAAACGGTGTGGCCCCAATGACAGTGTAAAGAGTTGACAAAAGCGGTGTGGCCCCGATGACAATGTAAAGAGTTGACATGAAGTGATGTGTCCCCGATGACAGTGTAAAGAGTTGACATGAAAGTGATGTGTCCCCGATGACAGTGTAAAGAGTTGACATGAAAGTGATGTGTCCCCAATGACAGTGTAAAGAGTTGACATGAAAGTGATGTGTCCCCGATGACAGTGTAAAGAGTTGACATGAAAGTGATGTGTCCCCGATGACAGTGTAAAGAGTTGACATGAAAGCGGTGTGTCCCCGATGACAGTGTAAAGAGTTGACACGAAAGCGGTGTGGCCCCAATGACAGTGTAAAGAGTTGACATGAAAGTGATGCGTCCCCGATGACAGTGTAAAGAGTTGACATGAAAGCGGTGTGACCCCAATGACAGTGTAAAGAGTTGACATGAAAGTGATGTGTCCCCGATGACAGTGTAAAGAGTTGACATGAAAGTGATGTGTCCCCGATGACAGTGTAAAGAGTTGACATGAAAACGGTGTGGCCCTGATGACAGTGTAAAGAGTTGACATGAAAACGGTGTGGCCCCTATGACAGTGTAAAGAGTTGACATGAAAGTGATGTGTCCCCGATGACAGTGTAAAGAGTTGACATGAAAGTGATGTGTCCCCGATGACAGTGTAAAGAGTTGACATGAAAACGGTGTGGCCCCGATGACAGTGTAAAGAGTTGACATGAAAACGGTGTGGCCCCAATGACAGTGTAAAGAGTTGACATGAAAGTGATGTGTCCCCGATGACAGTGTAAAACAGTGTGGCCCCGATGACATGAAAACAGTGTGGCCCCGATGACAATGTAAAGAGTTGACATGAAAGCGGTGTGGCCCCAATGACAGTGGAAAGAGCTAAGGGCCGAAACACTTGTCAAAAAAAGGTCGAATTTCTTCACACGGTGTGAGACTTTCCCCATTTCTATCCTTCGCTGGCTGACATAGGAAGGTGCAGAGCGATGTTTCACTTAGCTGATGGTAGGAACACACGTTTCTGTCCGATACCAGCGGTAGGGCGCCACAACAAAACCCCCAGGCCGAGTCGACTGACAAGTATCGGACACAGAACGAAAACAGACCACAGTCAAGCGAAACAGGTCGCTGTGCTGACGGTGACAAATTCAAAGGTTCCTACATCCAATTTGTGCACGAGATAATATTTTGTTACTCTCGCTGTTGTTTGTCTGTCTGTTTTTTTTTTGCTTTTGCTTTTTCGCGTCCTGTTCTTAACCTGTGCTTGTTTTGAAAACAAACTTTTGCTGTCAGAACGACGGAGGGACCATTTGGACTTGTTCCTTTTGCACACGCACCCCCGTCCCCCCTCCCCCGCACCACGTACCACATCCCCCCCCCCTGCTCTCTATCATTCTTTTATGTTTTGCTCCTCCCATACATTTCTGTCATAGTCTGCGCCTCCAATGAAACTCCCCCCACGAGGTCAATGCCGAACGGGGAGGTGGCACCGGTCTCAAACAGGTGGTTGGTCACCCCTTCAGCGAAAAAGCGGTCCGCTCCACCCGTCCGTGTCGAGCTGAGGCTCCTGGCCACAGTGGTCATGTTCCGTAGGACGTATGTGGTCCTGAATAGAGTGTCTTGCACGGGCAACGTGGCTGACCCTATCTGTGAAACAGTGACAGTCCTTACCTGTGAACACTGGTAGTCCCTATATGTGAAAAGTGACAGTCCCTATCTGTGAACAGTGACAGTCCCTATCTGTGAACAGTGGCAGTCCCTATCTGTGAACAGTGGCAGTCCCTATCTGTGAACACTGACAGTCCCTATTTGAGAACACTGACAGTCGCTATCTGTTAACACTGACAGTCGCTATCTGTTAACACTGACAGTCGCTATCAGTTAACACTGACAGTCGTTATCAGTTAACACTGACAGTCGCTATCAGTTAACACTGACAGTCGCTATCTGTGAACACTGACAGTCCCTATCTGTGAACAGTGACAGTCCCTACCTGTGAACAGTGACAATCCCTACCTGTGAACAGTGACAGTCCCTACCTGTGAACAGTGACAATCCCTACCTGTGAACAGTGACAGTCCCTACCTGTGAACAGTGACAGTCCCTATCTGTGAACAGTGACAGTCCTCCCTATCTGTGAACAGTGGCAGTCCCTGTCTGTGAACACTGACAGTCCCTATCTGTGAACACTGACAGTCCCTATCTGTGAACACTGATAGTCCCTATCTGCAAGCAGTGGTAACGTCCACACAGCCAATGGGAACTTAGCAGTGAGAGAGAGAGGAAATAAATGAAAGAAATGGGATGGCGATGTAGGAGGAAGAGACAATACGAAAAAAAAAAATAATAAAGGAAAACTTCATCAACAATAGACTAAGTAAAAAGCAGATGATACAAAAATAAAGGAAAACATCGGTAGCGAGAAGAAAGAAAGAAAGAAAGAAAGAATAGAAAAAGCCGATCAACTTTAAAGGAATAAAGGCGAAAGGAACACACTCCGAAAACAAAGGAATACATACAAACACACAGAAAAAATGTAACACAGGAAAAAATGGGAAAACAACTCAAAAAAAAAAAAAAAACAGATAAAGAAAATGCAGACCAAACGTACAAAATGAGTAATCAAACAAGTGAATAGATAGATAAATCAATCAATTCAGCCAGCCACTCAGTCACTCAGTCAGTCAGTCAGTTTATCAGTCAGTAATCAATGAAAATTAAAAATATTGGGGGGAGGAGGAACAAAGAAATGAAAGGAGAAAATAACCGGGAAGTAAGACAGAAAGATATGAAAGCTATACGAAAGAAAACAGAATAGTTAGTTGTGTAGTCCCCCCCCCCCCCCCTCTCTCTCTGTCTCTCTGTCTCTGTCTCTGTCTCTCTGTCTGTCTGTCTGTCTGTCTCTCTCTCTCTCTCTCTCTCTCTCTCTCTCTCACCTTAATATCTTGATTGATCTGTGAGTGTGCAAAACGAAAAACAGCACCGGCGAAAACATTGGCGACAGTGGGATCCACGTTCGGATCGTACCGAAAGTCGCCCCCGAGAGGTCGTATTTGGTCATCGTGACGTCATCCAACAGCAAGGGAAGCCACTCTTTGTACGTTATGTGCTGAATCTCAGCTACGAGGATTCGACGAGTTTCCTGTTAACATTGTCCGAGGCTTGAAAAGCCAACAATGTTCTCGATCTTGGAAGAGACAAGTTCAGATCTAAAGGTAGATGATAATTGTATTCTCAGATATATATTATGTCAAAGGCGACCAGTTTGAGATGGAAGACATAATACGGTTCCATGACAAATCATTCTATAATGCGTTATTCATATTTCATTTTTTCGAAGTGAATATATTTCAATGAACAACTTTTTTTTTTAACCTATTCAAAGTCGTGAGGGGTCCAAATGTGTGTGTGTGTGTGTGTGTGTGTGTGTGTGTGTGTGTGTGTGTGTGTGTGTGTGTGTGTGTGTGTGAGAGAGAGAGAGAGAGAGAGAGAGAGAGAGAGAGAGAGCGTGTGTGTGTGTGTATGCATGAGGTGCATGCATGAGTGCGTGCGTGCGTGCGAGCATGCGTGTGTATGTGAGTGTGCATGCGTGCGTGCGTGCGTGCGTACGTGCGTGTGTGTGTGTGTGTGTGTGTGTGTGTGTGTGTGTGTGTGTGTGTGTGTGTTTATATTCATGTACTCACTTGTTTATGTATGTATCTGCTTTACTGATGTATCTATCTCTTTATTAATTTATGTATTTATTTATCTATCTATATATTAATTCATTCAATCTTTATTTACTTAATTATTGACTTATACATTTAATTACCCGCTTACCCCATGTATAATATAATATTCATTTAATTATACAATTTCTCTTTTTTGGTGGATATTAATGAACTTTCATATATTTTCCTTCTGTGTTGATGTATTTACACATGGCTCACCTGGAAGACGGTCTCGGCATCCCAATGAGGGTTCAAATCCCTTAAGGTGCCGGCAATCCTGTTGTGCTCTCGGATGAAGGCAGTGTGGATCACCCCGGGGCCCATGAACAGATTAACACGTGGGTCTCCTGGATGCAGCCATGGAGAATGAGTGTGCGTGTGTGTGCGTGTGTGTGTGTGTGTGTGTGTGTGTGTGTGCGTATGAGTTTGTGTGTGTGTGTGTGTGTGTGTGTGTGTGTGTGTGTGTGTGTGTGTGTGTGTGAGTGTGTGTGTGTGTGTGTGTGTGTGTGTGTGTGTGTGTGTGTGTGTGTGTGTGTGTGTGTGTGCATAACAGAATAGTGGATGATTCTATGCAAACCTAGTACGGCAACATTGAACGCAAGAGTTGAAATCGTAGACAGTTGCAGGCACAAAAGGAAATTTTCATCAACAAATATAAAATAGCAACCCTGATAGGACCCCTCATACAATAATACCTAATAAAGAAAGCCTTACAACCTTTCCAGGCCCCCCTTGCACAACACGTGCAACACAACACAACTGAACTACAGCTCACAATTCAAAACATGTATATATATAATTGAGGTCAATAGCAGGGGATTGGCACGGGATCTGAAGAGAGGAAGGACCTCGAAACAATTTTGTAATCCCAGCTTTTAAGATTTGCTTTTAATCATTATTTTAGCTGCTCCACATGGTTGAGCACTTTTTCTAAAAAAAAAAAAAAAAAACGCCAGAAGATATGCTACTGATATATATATATATATATATATATATATATATATATATATATATATATATATATATATATATATATATAAGCAGGCACACCAGTCACACACTCTTCATGTTTTTTTTAAAAAAAAACTTCTATTCTTGTACTTGTTGACTGGCCAGTTTCCGGAGCAGCAGTGCACCCACACATCACTGAGCGGTGTCCAGCGTATG
>JADBJO010003872.1:65000-80000 GCA_016801955.1 Conus betulinus | reverse complement strand
ATTTCCAATGTGTCTCATCATTGTGAGGCATGTACCAGCAATGGATTCGTGGATTTTCAGTCCACCAGTCATTCTTTAAACGAAGGCAGATGTTCACAAGACCTATCATGTAATAATTATGGTAAATTGTTAATAAATCTGTGCACTGCAATGGATTTATGTGTTCTCAACGGAATGTGTCATGGTGACCGCCAAGGTCACTACACGTTCGTGTCAGACAGCGGGTGTAGTGTGGTTGACTACTTTATGATGTCTTGTAATCTGTTTTCTTTATTGTGTGATTGCTGTGAGTTAAACGTGCGCGAGAGAATTGAATCTGATCACATGCCTGTGTCTTTTCATATAAACTGTTCGAATGACGTGGAAGTCAATGCGACAAGCGGTAATGACATGGTTATAGAGAAGTATGTGTGGAAGGAGGATGCTGCTGATGTTTATTATAACAATATGTCTAAATCAGAATTTGAGAGGAAAATGGTTTACGCTGTTAGCTTAATTGAAACTGACATTGGTGCTGCTTTAGAGATTTTTAATGAATGCATTAAGGAAGCTGCAGAATGTATGAAGATACGAATACACAGTGAGAAAACAATATAAAGATAAAGACTGGTTCGATATGGAATGCAAAGTTCAAAAAAAGAAAGTACGAAATTTACTAAGCAAATTTAAACGTACGCTAAAGGATGATGATCGTAACTGTTATCGCTGTGCAAGGCGTGAGTACAAGCATTTACTAAAGAGGAAGGAAAAGGAATTCAACGATGCCTTGCTAAATGAACTACTGGCATCTATGAAAAGTCAGAAACAGTTCTGGGACACAGTACATAAAATATCCGTAAAAAGAAAACAACCTCTAAATACGATAAGTATTGATAGTTGGTACGACCACTTCAAAGTACTCTTGACAAGAGATGTTAATACCGATGACGCACTTCAATGCGAAGATGATGTCGAGGAAGAAAGTAATTTAAACCGTCCAATCTCCATAGACGAAGTGATGTTTGCCATTCGGAAAATTAAAAATCGTAAGGCTGCTGGGCCGGACGGTATTATTGGTGAGTTTTTAAAAGTTAGTTGTAAATCGGAAATCGTTTTGGATTTTCTTGTTAGATTTATGAATTCACTTTTTGACAGTGGCGCTTACCCAGAGCAGTGGACCGAATCAATTGTTCTTCCCATCTATAAAAAGGGTAGCGTAAACAAATCCTGACAACTATCGAGGCATTTCTCTTTGTGATGTAACTAGTAAGATATACAGTACTATTATAAATTGTCGACTGCAGGAATGGGTGGAAGAAAACAATCTTACAGGTGAATATCAGGCTGGTTTTAAGCGTAATTATTCCACAGTCGATCACATGTTTACTCTGATGGCCTTTGTTCAAAAGCAGTTTCTTTTAGATCGCAAATTATATGTTGCATTCATTGATTTTGAGAAAGCCTTTGATTCTATAAACAGAAGTATTTTATGGCCTATTCTACTGAAAAAAAACGGGGTCCGAGGGAAATTTTTTAGATGCATAATGAGCATGTATAAAAGTGTGAAGGCCAAAGTCAGATGTGGAGGGAAATTAACAGATTATATCCAATGTACCAGCGGAGTAAACACAAGAGATGTGTGCAGCCCAATACTATTTTCTCTGTTTATCAATGAATTAACTTCCGAAGTTGTTAATAATGGGAGGCATGGTGCACAGTTTACTACAGGAATTCTACAGTTGTTTATCCTTCTTTTGGCAGATGATGTAGTTCTGATCTCTGAAACAGTGATTGGCCTTCAAACGCAATTAAATAGTCTAAATCGCTCTCTGCTACTTCACCTCAGTTACGAGTAAACATGTTGAAAAGTAATTTAATCGTGTTCAGAAAGGGTGGATATTTAGGTGCTCGAGAACAGTGGACTTACGATGGAATCCGGATGCCAGTAGTTAACATCTATAAATACCTCGGAATTTATTTTTCAACACGGCTAAGTTTTCTTATCCTACGACAAAAGACAATCCCAGAAAATTGTAACATGCTACTATTAGGAGACTCTGTGTTAAAAGGGGTAGATGAGAAGCAAATGTCAACAGAGCCCTACAGGGTGAACAATATGTCTGTGCCTGGCCTGACAGTCCATCAGCTGTGTCAATGGCTGAAATCACTACCCCCATCACCCCACATCCAACGTGTCACTTTCCATGTGGGGATCAACAGCTGTGACGAAATGCCAGTGCCTGTAGCAGACTGGGTTGAGTTAATCCACCTACTCAGGCAAGCGTTCCCCAGTGCTTCACTGCAGGCCTCCTCCATTCTTCCTCCCCTTGGTCAACACCCCCTTAAGGACATGGCGTCACGATCCACAGCCAATCTTCGCCTCTCCTGCCGTCAAGAGAGGATCAGTTACCTAGATAACACCCCTCCTTCCTCGCCAGATCTGGGGCACCAAAGAAAGCCATGTACCAGGACAGACTACATCCCAGTTCATATGGCTTCAAAGTCCTTGCCTCCAACATCTGTCCCACAAATAACCACAAGACCCAACCATCCAGCTACGTCAGGCCCACCACACAAAGAGCAAGAAGTGACCGTCTTGCAACACAACACGCCCCTGTGACCACTAACAGTCCCCCTAGCTATGACTACGAAACGATTTCCCAGCAAACACTCCCAAAAATCCAAACTCTCGCAGTATGTATAATATGCTAGGTCGGCATCAACGCCCTACAAAGCAACCCCTTCTACAATCCCCTACCCACATGTATTCCTTTTCTTCCCCAGTGAATAGAAATGACAAACATCAATAATAAAGTAGTAGACACGTGACTGGCACCCTCCACCCACACAGACATCACCCCCTTCCATGTCCAAACCACACACTAGCAGCAACCAACACACCCCACCTGCAAACACATCTCAGCTGCAACCTCACAACACAGCTTGGCCACAATTTCCCAGTACAGCACAACTACCACCCTCTAATACCCCATACAATCCACCAACTCCAGACAATGACCACCTCACACTTCCGAACACAACACTCCTACCACCATCCAACACACACATTACACTTCCGACCCCCCACCATCACGCACATCCCACTGCAGTCAGCACAACCCCCTAGCCGCTACATCCATTTGCTGTTCAGTTGCTGAACACAATGACTGCTCAGTTCTGTCACAGCAACACCAACCAGCTCCTCCTCTCCCATGTCCTCATTGAATTGAATTGATATGTCACTGTATGCATCCTTATATTTGTATGTCATTGCATAATGTTAATATCCAATTCATAGCACATAGATATGTACTGCAATAAGCCATTTCATAATCCATGTGCTATATGTGCTATATCTAATTGTTGTGAGCGCATTAATAGTTTTCTACATGCATGTGTGTGGCACACACACACGTGTGTATGTGTGTCTGCGCGCGCGCGCGTGCGTTTGTGTGTGTGTGTGTGTGTGTGTGTGTGTGTGTGTGTGTGTGTGTGTGTGTGTGTGTGTGTGTTTACGTGTTTTTGTTTGTTTGATTGTTTCTTTGTATGGCCTGCTGCAGTCTGTCGTGTGCCTGTCATATGTATTGCATCATACTAATACGACACATTACTCTCGTATCAAGAAGTGCCTTCAGTGGTGTTGTGGAAAAAAAAAGTAAACAACAGAAGACTTTGGAAAAGCGCAAGACTGTGTGCTGTGGAAAAAAAAAGTATGCAACAGAAGACTTTGTAAAAGCGCGCAAGACTGTGTGCCTTACAGAAAGAGACTGAACAAAGCCTCTACAGCAGCAGGCTCTGCAATTAAAAAAAAGACTACTGCTTACTGCAAGCGAGGCAATATGTGCATTGCCAACTCGTAACTGCAAGTGCGGCTACGTGACTTGTGTATTTGTGAGTGAGTGGCTTTTTTTTTTTTTTTCACTTGTTTTCATTTTGAGTTGTTGGTTCTTTGATATTTTGTCTTAAGTTTCATTTTCCTTTTTTCACCTCTTTCTGTATCCCCTTAAGTGTAATCTTCTTTTAAAACTGCCTCCTTTGTGAGGAAGTGTATATTTTCATTTCAGAAACGTGTATCCATAAGTATACCATCTGGCCGAGGAGTTACGGACAGATACTGTAAAGATTTTCTTTTTTTTTTTTCTTCTTTTTTTTTCTCATACCCTTCTGGTTTCCTAAAAGTTGTTACGGTGTATAAACCAGCCCCATTTTCGCTCTTTTATGTGATTTTATTCTGTTCCTTTATAATACACATCATAACGTCACCCAACGAGCAAAATCGCCGTCTCTTATTATCATCACATCAATACACAACTAGAAATGAGCAAGAACCAGTCTGCATGGCCATGCAAAGAGGGACTCCGAATCTGTCACCTTAATATCCAACATGCAGTTAACAAGACATCAGATATATCAACACTGATTGAATCATGGAAAACCCTTTCATATTTTAGGACTCTCTGAATCCAGATTAGCTGCACGCATTAGCGACAATGATGTAACTATTCCAGGATATAACACAATCCGGAGAGATCCTACACAACCGAAAGAGACGGGTCTTCTTATCTACATCAGCGAAACCCTTACCTTCAAACGCCTTCTACACCTAGAAAGTAAAGATGTAGAATGTGTCTGGATAGAAGTTAAGCTGAAAAGAAACCCTCCCATTTTGGTTGGATTCTGTTACAGGAACCCATCTGAAAAGGTAAACTGGGTCGACAAATTTATTACAATGATGGATGCAGTCTCTCGCTAGAATCAAGGAAATCATTTTACTTGGAGACTTTAACATAGATCTTCTGAAAATGCAAAACCAATGGACACAAGCACTCAACCTATTTAATTTGCATCAACTCATCGATTCTCCAACAAGAGTCACACCAAACTCGAAGACACTTATCGACCATATTTATATTTCAGATAAAACTAACGTAGCAGAAGCCTCCGTCCCTGTTCTAAACTGTAGTGATCATTACCCATTTGTATCACATGGTCCAAAAAAGGAGTAAAAATTCCCAAAACGGGACACAAGACAATAACCTACCGTGCTTTACAAACTTTAACAACCAAGATTTTCTGCATGACTTGCTTAACTCAAATCTCTCTTCAGTTTTCAACATAACTCATCCAGATCTTGCTGTTGAATTTTTGGATTAAAACATTTACAGAAATATATGACAAACACGCCCCTCTAAAAACGATTAGAGTACGACATGATCCTAAGCCGGCATGGTACACTAAAGAGTTACAGGAGGCAGGTTACCTTAGAGATATGCTTAAACAACATGGCTATGAAGAGGAATCTAAAAAACTGAGAAATGCAATAAATTCACAGAAGCGCAGAGAAAAAAACGAAATATTATCGAGAACTAATATCATCAAACCAGAACCCAAAATTGGTATGGAGAGCTATAAGCGAACTTACAAACAATAAATCTTCTTCAAAATCAACTGTAATTAAAGACATCTCTGTCGAACAGCTGAACTCCCACTTTTGCACTACAGCTAGTAACATTGTCACGACAGATTCTTCCAGATCAAACGACCTTCAAAAACTGAAACAATATTGCCAAGATAAAAACATCACGTCTGAACTTTATATTCCACCAGTAACAGTCTTTGAAGTTTATCACTACCTAACGCACCTAAAACAGTCAGGTGCCTGCGGGGTGGATGGCCTAGATGGCAAAATCCTCAAACTAGCAGCTCCAGCAATTACAGATACGTTAACATACATCTTCAATTTATGCATCGACAAAAATAATTTTCCCGATAGTTTCAAAAAGGCGAAAGTCATACCTATCTACAAATCAGGTGACAACTCAGACCCTGCAAACTACAGACCAATCTCAATCACTTCCACTCTTTCCAAACCTTTGGAAAAACACATAAACAAACACACATTACACCACCTTAATACTTACCACTTGCTTCATCCAAGACAGTCCGGGTTCCGACACAACCATTCATGCCACACAGCCCTAATCAACCTCGTTGATGACTGGCTAAATAGCATTAACAACAACAGATATTGTGGTGTCCTATTTATTGATTTCAAAAAAGCATTTGATGTGATAGACCATAACCTTCTTCTCAGAAAATTGAAATTGTATGGCTTATCCACAAAAAACTCTTACGCTTTTTGGCTCCTATCTCACAAATAGGCAACAATGTGTGAAAATTAATACAAATTTCTCTTCATTTCAAACACTTTCCTATGGCGTCCCACAAGGCTCTATCCTGGGTCCCTTACTGTTCACCATTTACATCAATGATCTACCTCTCTATATTACATCCACCTGTGAACTCTTTGCTGATGATACAACAATACACACAAATCATTCTGATGTTACTGTTCTTGCACAAACTTTACAAGAAAGTGCAAATGACCTCGTAAGATGGACTGAATTAAATCACATGTCACTTCACCCTCAAAAAACTAAATCCATGCTTATCACAACTAGGCAAAAAAGACAAAATCTCACTATTAAGTTCCCTCTGTACATCTTAAAAATGTACCAGGTGAACAGGTTACATTCCTCAAAGTGCTAGGAATAACAATTGATAACAATATTAGTTGGCAAACTCACATAACCTTACTGTGCAGCAAAATTTCGCAGAAAGTTTATCAACTCTCCAGAATCAAACGCTTCCTCGACCTGCATTCATGCAAGCACTTTTTCCAGTCTCATATCCAGTCATACATATAGACTATGGATCTACCCTATGGGACTCTGCTAGCGCTAACACCCTCAAACCATTGCTAAGCCTACACAAGCGAGCACTCAAATTAGTCCTCCTAAAAAGCAGTAGTCTTCTGGACTCGGACTATATAAAGATTCAAGTTCTCCCCTTAAGTCTGAGATTAGAATACAACAAAGGGATCATAATGCACAAGATTGTGTCTGGGAAGGCACCCTCAACATTAGTTCACAGATTCTCAATTAATTCCTCAAGGACTCTACCCAAAACTTCATGTCCCTGTTCCTAGAATTGATTTATTCAAATCCAGTTTAACATATTCAGGTTCCTGTCAATGGAACTCGCTCCCTGAATCAACCAAACAACACCAATGCATAGCAACCTTCAAACACCATTATTTCAACCATCTTATGTGCCAATACTTGCATACTTCGCCATAAATCCACCACCAACCACAAACACCCTCTTTGCCTTTTGTATGACCCTGACTATTTAGAAAGTGTTTTGTACTTGAAATGCACATGTTATTCCGTTTAATAGTATGCTGTATACGAGTACGCGCGCGCGCCTGCGTGCGCGCGCGCGTGCGCGCGTGTGTGTGTATGTATGTATGTGTGCGCGCGCGCACATGTGTGTTTCCTACTTTTACCTGCAATCTTTTCATTATGTTGTTATGCTTGTATGCTTGTATTCTTTTGCGACACTCACACACACACACACACACACACACACACACACACACACACACACACACACACACACACACACACAGTTCTGTTGGAATGACTTGATTTATTATCTATATGACATCCTCCCCCCCCCCCCCCCCCCCCCCCCCCCCCCCCCCCCCCCCCTATTTTCATTTTTCCCCCTGGTGCTTCAAATTGCTTGTCTTGCATCTCCTTGGAATGTTTTGATTGTCAGATTGTTCTAACGCTCTTTCCCGCACCCACTCTCGCCTCTTTGTCCCTCTCTCCCTCTCTCTCTCTGTCGCCCTTCCCTGCACTCCTTTCGCTCCTTCGTCTCTCTCTCTCTCTGTCTGTCTCTCTCTCTCTCTCTCTCTCTCTCTCTCTCTCTCTCTCTCTCTCCATTTTTTTTTTTTTTTATTTTTTTTATTTGGTATCGTATTGTAGTTCTAGTCACTTTTTGCATGCTTCTTTTGTTGCCTTATCTTATGTTGACCCTATTCAGGGCGAGGACTGGATGTAAAAAAGCACATCAGTGCTTATCTAAGGCAACCTTATACAGCATACACAATGTTGTATGATTTTGATGCCTGGGGTAAGGAGAAACTGGGCATCACACGTGCGTCTTTGTTTGTATCGCAATTGTTTTGGTGACGTGTGGTTAAAAATCACGGTGTGGGAAGTGAAAATAACCTTATATAGTAATGTTTCGTCAGAGTTTGACTGACAGTGAAGGGTAAAACCGGAATAACCGCATGAATTTTTACACTAATTAAGGATGGAACTTGCATATAATTTACTGTAATTACCTATGATGTAAAGCAACGTCTGCAAGTCAATATGGACCTAAAAATTGAAAATGTGTTTTGTGACTAGGTTTTAGACTGGGTGTATCTGATTTGACAGCACATTGTTACAGATATAAATCTTTTAAATGATTACGACCTGATGTGTCCGTTATGCCAGGCGTCTAAGTAAGATGAAATACACTTCATTCTTTCGGTCAAGGATTGAAAGAAACTTGAGAAAAAAAAATTCCGGCGCTTAAATCTTATCGAGAACGTTGTTTGTCCAAACTAAGTTTACTAATGGCACGCACTGAATCTGATGTTACACACACTTTCTCGTCGTTTCCATTATAAAGGCCTTTACATGTAGAGAAATAACCACTTCATAGTGTAGCATGATGTGCCTACCATAGCCGTAGTTATAGCACTCCTTCTGTATTGCATCATGAAGTGTTATGTATGTACATTGACCCCCTTCATGATGGACTGGAGCTAATATGAACAAATCCTTGTTCGTTCATTCTCTCTCTCTCTCTCTCTCTCTCTCTCTCTCTCTCTCTCTCTCTCTCTCTCTCTCCGAACACACCTACCTCATTTCCCACTGTCCTCACCCCCCTCCATCCATTTTGTTATTGTTGACAGCATTCATTACTAGATTACCTGCGTAAATAGGCTTGCCATTTGTCAAGTCTTTGCATATGCGCGCGCGCGCGTGTGTGTGTGTGTGTGTGTGTGTATGCGTGCGTGCGTGCGTGCGTGCGTGCGTGCTTGCGCGCGCGCGCGATCCTATGTGCTTGTAATTTTGTGCCATTTTTTCTATCTCCCTTTTTCCTTTTTTTTTTTTTTTTTTCTTTCCTTTCCTCGTTTTTTTTTTTGTTTTTGTTTTTCTTTCTTAAAATCTCATTGCATCACTTAGCCTGGCAAGGGCAGACTGGACGAATAGGCTCTGTTTGACATCTCAATCCTTGATCGAATAAAGTTTTTTGAGTTCCGAGTTCTAAGTTCTCTGTCTATCTGTCTCTCTTTCTCTGTCTGTCCGTTTTCTCTGTCTGTCTGTGTCTCGTGTCTGCCTGCCTCTCTCTCTCTCTCTCTCTCTCTCTCTCTCTCTCTCTCTCTCTCTCTCTGTCTGTCTGCCTGTCTCTGTCGCTCTCTCTCTCTCTCTCGTCTGTCTGTCTCTGTCAGTCTGTCTGTCTCCCTGTCTGTCTGTCTCTGCCTGCCTGCCTGTCTGTCTGTCTCTGTCTGTCTGTCTGTCTGTCTGTCTCTCACCTGCAGAACGTAACAAGAGCAGACAGACCGCAGCAGGCAGGCCCCAAGGTGCGGTGCTGCACAGGTCTGGCAGGAAAGAGGCGATGGTCCAGCAGTGTTGGAACAGGAGGGTCCTCACGTGGTCGCTGCGTCTGGGGACGTGGCTCCCTTGGTTGCCTGCTAAGAGCAGCATGCAGAGCAATGCGGCGGTCTTCAGACTCACCGGTAGCATGGTCCTGGGGCTGTTGTTTCCCTTGTCTGCACAGAGTTGTCTCTTTTTATTTTTATTTTTTTTAATTTCAACCTTTTTCTTTCTTCTATGTCCGCGTGTGTACGTCACAGAGGTAAAGATTAATCAAAAGAACAGCAAAAAATGTTGTTGTTGTTTTTTTAAATATCAGTTTGTTCTGAAACAGCACCACAATACAATTAATAACAGTATCCATTGTTGAAAATTCGTTCATGAAAAAAATATTGATAATTGTATAGAAAATATCAAGAATGCAAAACCGTTGAATGTGTCAAAATAACAAACACCTAAACATGCACACACACACACACACGCACACATGCAAACGTGTGGAGTAAATATACGATTAAAACCCGCGCCACAACTGAGCGATATCAACAATTATTGTAGAATAAAATTAATAATATATTAAGTTGGACATTTCTCTGCACAGTAAGAAAACTAAGAAGACTCGAGGTTTCGTCACAAGGGGTTCTTCAAGAATGGATTAAGTATGTATATGTACAAAAAACCTAATACAAGTTTATGTCCACACTAATAATGTGCTAATAATGTAAGGGGTGTAATTACAAAACTCAGATCTATACGGACGTGGATTCAGACACTCACCGTCTTGCGTTGAGCGTAGAAAGAATATATAACGTTTGTGTGCCCCTCCCCCAACTGCACTGTGAATATTGATCACACAAATAACCTGCTATCTATATCATTGCGCGGGGCGAGATTATCATAATCATGGCCTCAATGCCCGCAGGTCATTAGGCATTTCCATAGTTAAAATGAGTTTAAACATTGTTGCGTAGTTTTGAATTGCATTTCTATAGAGAACTGTCAATACAGTGATGATTGTCAATCGCCCTACAATGAACAAGGTTCATTTTAACTTCAGTAATTTGTGTAGATGATCACAGTATTTCGTGCGATTATGGTACACAAAGCAAACAAAATATTCACTTGTAATGTGATAGCAGCAAATCAAAAAAAAAAAAATCTTTTAAGTAGATAGTGTTTATGTTGCCTTTAAAAAGAATTCATTTCAGATGTAATTTTGAAGGTGATAAAGTTGTAAGCAATATATGTGCATGTTGCTTACATTTTTATCACATTAAGAAATATTTTTCTTAAACAAGCGCAACTTGTTTTATTCATTGTCCTGAAGCAAACATGGAATCTACACACAAATAAAAGTGCGCGTGCGCTACATTTCGTTCAATTCTACCTGAACAATGGAAAATACACAGATAGCTTTTTAAACCGCTAGATGAGCTTTCAATGGTTATCATGCTAGCTGAATCATTAACTTCAGCAGTGTCCATAACACACCGTTTTTCCTACACGTAAAACTTTGGGTAAACTTATGTTCATGATACATTTTATCAATTGTTTTTTTTTCGTTCCCCATTTGTGTGGGAACTATGTCTCTCTCTCTCTCTCTCACTCTCTCTCTCTCTCTCTCTCTCTCTCTCTCTGGTACAATAAATTTGGTACGATAAATTCAACGAAATGATGGAAACTGCGTCACTTCATTGAAATGAAATAATTTTGTTTGGTGATTTTAACATAGATCTCTTGAAAATTAATAAACGATGGAATGTAACATGCGATAATTTAGGCCTTTCTCGGCTAACTGATATCCCAACATGATTTACTGCAACATCCAAGACACTGATAGATCATGTTTATGCCAGCACAAAACAAAACATTATAGAAATATGTTCTCCACACTGTGGCTGCAGTGATCACTCGCCTGTATGTATAACCAGGCATAAGTTCCTATACCTCACGTAGAGATCGTTTGCAGAATTTGATAAGAACTCCTTTCTTTGTGATTTAGCTCAGTCATCATTACCTCAAGTTTTTCAGGACACTGACCCTGATAAAACCCTCGGGTATTGGCATAAAACGTTCATAAATATCTACAATAAATATGCGCCATATAAAACGAAGAGCGTCAAAGTCCCTCCTAATCCTCCTAGGTTAACAGATGAAATTCAAAAAGCAATGCAGCTAAGAAACAATACACTGAAAATAAACAGTTTGAAGAGCTCAAGAAGCAAAGAAATAAAGTTACTTCAATGTTGCACAGTTCAAAGAAGAAATATTTTAGAAACTTGCTTTGTAACGGCGCGAAAAATAACTCAAAACCAATTTGGAAGGTAATAAACATTCTTACACGTAATAATTCAGACAAAACATCTGAAGTTCTGCATGAAATTTCTTGTAATATTTAAATCAGGTTTTTCAAACATCGTCGATGAAATAACCAAAAAAGGATAGATCTGATATGAATGATTGAAAACTGCTAAACGATTTTTTGTGAATCTAAAACTATCATGTCAGAATGTTCCATTCCTTCATTGACGACTTATGATGATTAATTTAATCTTGTACATATGAAACAGACAGGTACACGTGGTCTAGATGATTTGGATGGAAACATTCTAAAACTTAGTGCTCCTTTCATTACTGACACATTGACCTATTCATATAATCTCCGTATTGATAAAAGTTATTTTCCTAACATTCTCAAACAAGCCAAAATGTTACCACTTTTTAAATCTGGAGATAAAACTGATCCTTCAAATTATAGACCGATTTTACTTTTATCTAATCTCTCCAAGCATATTAAATAAAATCTTCGTGTCCCTTATTTCAAAATATGACCTGCTGCATCCTGATCAGTCTGGTTTTAGCGTCAACTACTCGTCCCACACAGTACTAGCACATCTCGTAAATCAGTGGTTCACAAACATAGATACTTTAAAATTCCTAGTGTTCTTTTCATTGATTTTGCAAGAGCATTTGATGTTATTGATCATAAATTACCTCTGAAAAAATTGGCTATCTATAAAATTTCAAATCAAATCCTTTCTTTCATAAAAGTCGAATCGTTTCTATCTCATCGTCAACAATCTGTTTTCCTCTATAACAAACAGTCACAAAACTTTGGTGTGCCACAAGGATCAATCCTTGGTCCTTTTTGTTTGTTTTTTTTTAAACTCTGTGTTAATTACCTCCCCTTACATGTCAAAGGCTGTGTTTGTGTGTGCGTGCGCGCGTTTGTGTGTGTGTCTGTCTGTCTGTCTGTCTGTGTGCGCGCGCGCATGCGTATGAGGATGTTCTTCGCTTGACTCATAGCTGACAAGATATAACTCTAATTGCAATGGATAGACATGCATTATCCTCTCATGATTAGTTTCTTTTTCGGAACAGGTCTGTTTTGCCTCATCTGTCACCTTGACAGCTCAGTCAGTCAGAGAAATGTCGAAACATGGGTGTGACACGGCAGGCCTGTACTGCAGACACCCAACGTGTTACAATCAATCTGACTTCACTCCTTATTGTTACCATCAATATAAATGTCTTGGGTTGATGTGACGTTTGTTCACCAAAAGACGCACGCCTAATGATCTTGACACCCCCCCCCCCCCACACACACACACACACACACACACACCAGTTTTTGCTGAACTGTGATATGACAATGCAATACAACGGACCGAGAACTGCGTTGTGCTTGCTGTAAGAGTGTCAAGGGAGGGAGGGAAAGACAATTCGCGTTGCAGGATTAGCATGAAGGAGACAGGGCACATAAACACATCCATTTAAAGATATGACACCAGACAATAGCATCTCGATTTTCCGAATTTCAAACTGCTAAACCTCGCTTACCGTCCTTGATAAGATCTGCCACTTCAGCAGGGCAAAGAGTGTCGATCACATGCAAGCGCAAATTTGCATCTGTCATGAGTTATCGAACTTAATCTGAATCACTTGCAGCTGTGTCTTGCCTTATAGACAAAAACACGCCGCTGGTGAAGTTATGAACTGTTTGTGTGTGTGTATGTGTGTGTGTGTGTGTGTGTGTGTGTGTGTGTGTGTGTGTGTGTGTGTGTGTGTGTGTGTGTGTGTATGTGTGTGTGTGCGTGCGTGCGTGTTTGTGTGATTTGCAAGAAACGTGAGATAAATTACTGCAGAAAGGGAAGGAGGCAGATTGTGTGTATAAGTGTGTGGAGAGTGGAGGAATAGGGGAGGAGTAGGGGGGGGGGGGGGGGGGCGGGGGACAGGAAGGGGAGGGAGACGGCTGGCTTGAGGGAAAGCGGGGAGGGGGGGGGGCTACGTCCGGATGCCAGGTCAGATTATTGAACTTGTGAGTGGTGTACATAAGAGGCGTGCGTGTGTGTATGTGCGTGTGTGTGCGAGAGGGGAGGGGGGATATGTACGTGTGTGTGTGTGTGTGTGTGTGTGTGTGTGTGTGTGTGTGTGTGTGCTGCGTGCGTTCGTGTGTGTGTGGGTGGGTGGATGGGTGGGCGGGTAAGTAGGTGGATGCGTGTGTGTGTGTGTGTGTGTGTGTGTGTGTGTGTGTGTGTGTGTGTGTGTGTTTGTGAGTGTGTGTGTGTGTGTGTGTGTGTGTGTGTGTGAGAGAGAGAGAGAGAGAGAGAGAGAGAGGAGAGAGAGAGAGAGAGAGAGAGAGAGAGAGAGAGAGTTTTATTCATGTATAAGCCATTGCCCGTCGTGAAGGGGTGCGGCTGAACAATCGTTCAACTCTTTTTATTAATGTAATGCAACTGGCCCAACTCAGTTAATTAAGAAACAAGAACAGATCGTAAGGTTAACGCTTTTTATGGATAAATGGGCAGGTTCCCAGCTGTTCGTTCGTTGGTGGATGCTAGCAATAAACCTTATCTTCAAAACGGATATTTAGAGTACCTTGGATCTACTGAATACTCTCTTATACAATTAGCACAGTAGAGCACTGAACAAAATGCACTTAGTCTTCTTTTATTTCTTTGCGTAACTGACAAAAGGAAAGTGTTGCTTTTATAAAATATCTGTGTACACAGCTATATCCGAAATGCCAAGTTTGACTTGTGTTGTCTTGATCTTAATATGCCAGTCCAGGTTTATTTGTTATCAAATGCATTTATCAATTAGTGTTGCGCAAAATGTCTTCTATGTACTAGTTGCAAAGTGAGGCAACAACAGGCTGAAATCTAAACAAATCTTAAATAAATGTTGGTAAACCGCCAAGAGAAACGTGGACAAGCAAGTCACAAGACAAAACAAGACGCGTTTCGACCTCTTAGGTCTTCTTCAGGCAAGACACAAACATATAGGACGATGAAAATGAACGAGTTTGTTACTTAGCTTGATCTCTTCCGCGCAAGATAGGTGTTGAATCTTAGTCTTGCCTGAAGAAGACATAAGAGGTCGAAACGCGTCATGTTTTGTCTTGTGACTCGTTTGTGTCCACGTTTCTCTTGGCTGTTTCACTAACATGTATTTAAGATTTGTTTAGCCTGCACCAGACAAGCAACACCCGTGTTACGGTAGGGCAGCCTTCCCCTTAGCA
>JADBJO010003872.1:40000-60000 GCA_016801955.1 Conus betulinus | reverse complement strand
TCACCAGTCACACTTTATCATTCACGGGAACACGGCCGAAGAGGAATGTTTCAACACCCAGAGGTATAGTCTCTACGAGAAAGTCCCCGAGGATTTTACAACTCAACAACTCGTGGCCTGAAGACGATGCAGAAACAGTCCATAAAAAAAAAAAAAATTCACGACTTGACTCGCAGCTGGAAAAGAAGCAGGGAAGTCCATGAAAGTTTATATCTAACTTCTCTGCCAGAAGGGCATTCAAATCGGTCCCTGGAAAGTTCACAACCAACCTGATAGCCTGAAGACGATTAGGGACACGTCCCCGACGGTTTCAACTGGACTCATGACGTGAAAGAGATGCGGAAAAGTATCACTCAACTCATGGGCTGAAGAAGAGCAGAAAGGTCCTCAACTCATGGGCTGAAGAAGAGCAGAAAGGTCCTCAACTCATGGGCTGAAGAAGAACAGAAAGGTCCCTGGGAAGTTGACAGCTTAACTGTAAACTCGGAGAGCATGAAAAATGCCACAGAAGAAGTTACTGTTACATATCATGGATAAAAAAAAAGAGAGAAAAATAAAATCACCTGATAGATTCACACATAACTTGCATACATACGAAGTATGAATGTATTAAAACTGAAATAATTCATGGTTGGAAAAGATGGGAAAAGTCCCTGAAAAGTTTATAACTTAATTGTTAATTCAGAAAAATTCCACCGAATAAGTACGGTTGCATACTATGTCACTTAAAAAACCCCTCACAGATTCACACCTAATTTGCGCATATAAGGAGTATAAATGCAATGCAATTGAAATAACTTAGAAATTCAAATTCGCGACGAAGAAAGTGACAGTAGCCATTGTAAGCACATCTACACACACTTCATCTCAACAGAGGAGTTTACTCCAAGAACATAGAGAACAGGCCTTCGACATTGGCCTAAATGCTTACAGTCGGTTTAAACATTGTGAATTATGTAGAAACAATCAAAAGTCTTTAATAGCTGCACTCAAAATGTTTTGTTTGGAGTAAGAAACAAATAAACAAACAAAAAACCTGTAGCAATATTTCAGCGAAAATGTTTTAAAATTTATACATGAGGCCATTAGAATCAACAAACCAGAAACCTACGCTGAAATATTCAAAACTGGCTTTGCTACTCTATGCAACAATGAAAAACAAAGAAAACTGAACAGAAAGGAAAGTTTGAATATTCTCAAACCAATAAAGAAAGGTGGAAAAAAATGTTAAGGCAAGCTTTGACATGGCAAACAATAAAGAAATAATTGATTTCTGAGACTTAAAACCTTTCACGACTTTCAAGCACATGAGATTGCCCCCATCCCACCTCTTGTCTGTCTTTCTGTCTGTCTGCCTCTCTCTCTCTCTCTCTCTCTCTCTCTCTCTCTCTCTCTCTCTCTCTCTCTCAGCCAGCTTCAGCAGTTGTGATGTCAATTTTTCAGCTCCAAGCTCTCTTCACCATGCGGGTTTAAAAGCCCCCTATCCCACTTCCTTTCCATCTTTAGGTTTCCTCGCTCACCGATAAAAGCTGTCCTATATATCTCATCAGCAACTGTAACACCCACCACCCACTCAACCCCCCCCCCCCCCCCCCCCCCCCAAAAAAAAAAAAAAAAAAAAAAAAAAAAAAGAAAAAGGAAAAGAAAAAAAAAACTATTAAGTATCCCTGCAGCACTCCTTGTCCATATTCTGCGCGGGAATATTGATGACAGTCGTTTGAAAGGAAACGAGAAACTGATCCTGCTAACCAAAGCGAGTCTGTCAATCAAAGTAAGTCAGTCTGTCGCTCAAAGCAATGGTAGCAAAGCAGAATGAAACTTCCTCACTCTAAATTGTCAGACAAATGCAGGAGAAGGGAAACTTGCAGGACACGGGGGCGAAGACGAGAGGTACCCCCCCCCCCCCCCCCCCCCAACCCCCCCCCCCTCCTCCCCCCCCCCCCCCCCCCCCTGCAACCAACAAACCAACCAAACATGAAATACTTTTCCTGTCTACAAATAAACAATGAACTAGACCACGTGAACCTGGGAAGGAAAGAAGTCGTACACGTTCTCCTGATTCAAAGACAGATGGGGAAACACAACCCTTCGCTGCTCTAGACTAATCACCCGTTTGCCGACATTTCTCTTGTCAGGAACTGCTGGTATTTTCAAGACCTTCCAAGACCAGGTCTTTCCTTCCTTCCTTCCTCGTCCGTACACACAACCAAAAAAATCGCAGAGAGAAAAAAAAAAAACAATCTCATTCACTGCATTGTCATACAGCTGCAGCTGCAGTGACTTTTGTTTCGCCAGACACATTTCACCACTCACAGCAACGCGGAAGAAACAAAAAGGGAAATAAAGTTTCATCACCCAGAGGAAAGAGTTCCGAAAACAAAGTCCCTGGGAAGTTAAGAACTTAACTGATGGCTTGAAGAGAGATGCGGAAAAAGCCCACGAAAAGCTCACGCAAAACTCGACTTACAGCCTGGAGAAGAACGCGCATCAAGTCCATGAAAGTTTATATCTAAAACCTCACTGCCTGAAGAAAATTCAAATCGGTTCCTGAAAAGTTGACAACCAGCCTTATCGCCTGAAGAAGATAAGAGCAAGTCTCTGGAGAGTGTGCAACTTAACTCATGGCACGCGGGTAAGAACAACTCTATACATGGGCTGAAGAAGACGCAGAAAAATCCGTGAATCGTTTACAACTGAACTGTTACCTCAGTGAGCATGACCAGTGCCAATCAAAGAAGTCACGGTTGCACATTATAAAAAAAACAACAGAAATTCATACAATTTACGTTTCAAATGAGTATAAATGCAACAATATTGAAATAATGTTGAAATTCGCATCTGCAGCCAACGAAGTGAAAATTAGCCATTGTAAGCACATATGCTTACATAATTGTATCTTAGCAGAAGGGTTCAGTTCCAGTAAACAGAGTGCAAGTCTAAGTCATTGGCCCGTACGCTTCCAGCCAGTTTAAAACATTGTAAATGATCTCCAAATAACAGTATTTCATATCTGCCTTCGAAAGTGTTTTGTATTTTGCAGGAAAACAAAACAAAAAAAAAAAAAAAAACTGAAGCAACATTTCACCAAAACTTTTTGTGTTTATGTGTGTAGTGCATTCGAACCAACGAGCTAGAAAACCTATGTTAAAGGATATCAAGATTCAGCTTTGCAAATCTGTGTAATTATGTAAAAACAAAGAAACTGAACAGATAGTAAACTTTGAATATGCTTTAACAAATAAACAATAAAAGAAATGTTTTCCCGCAAGTTTGGGCAAGAACAAATGATGAAAATATTGAGTTCTGAGACTCACAAAACATCATGACTTTCAAACACAGCATGATGTCCACCCCTGCCCCTCCCTCGCCCCCCCCCCCCCCCCCCACTCTCTCTGTCTCTGTCTCTCTCTCTCTGTAAGCTTCAGTAATTGTATCTTCAAAATTTTTCCAGCTCCAATATACATTCTCCAGAACGAAATAGTCCCTTTCCCCCCTCCTCCATTCCTTCCTTAGGTTCCTTTGCCTCCCCGAAAAAAAAAGAAAAAAAAAAGAAGCAAATATATGTCACCAGCTATTGTACCCCCCCCCCCCCCCCCCCCCCCCCCCCCCCCACCACCACCATCTGAAGAAGGGGAAAAAAGGAATGAACGAAAACAGAAAGTCATTTTAAACTGTCTCCGCAGCGCAAATTATCCATATTCTGTGGGGAAATGTTAATAACAGTGGTTTGAAAGGAAGAGAGAAACCGGTCCTCTACCATCAGAGCGAGTCTGTCAATCAGAGCAGGTCAGCTTGTCATTCAGTTCAGTGCAATGGTAGCGAAGCAAAACTGAACTTCCTCGCAAGACATCGTCAGGCAAATTCGAGCTTCCAGAACATAGGGGCGAAGACGAGGCAAAAGAAAAAAAAAGAAGACACTACTGTTCCTGTCTACAGTAAACAAACAATGGACTGGACCATGCGAATCTGGGAAGGAAAGATGTCGTACCCATCCTCTCGACTTGAAGACAGGAGGGAAACCCAGCCCTTTAAAACTCTGAACAAACCACATGTCTGCCGAAATCTGTCTTGTCGAGGACCGCTGACATTTTGTAAGAGCTTTAAACGCTAGGTTTCGTCTTCCTCCTCACACACACACACACACACACACACACACACACACACACACAAAAGATTGTAAAAAAATAAATCTCATTCATTACATTTTCATACAACTGTGGTAGCAACAATTCTTGTGTCACCAGACACGCTTCATCACTCAGGTGTGCACGCCAGAAACACAAGGGAATGAAGGTTTTGACATCCTGACGGCATAGTTCCTTCAACAAAGTACCTGAGAAATTCACAACGTAACTGGTGGCCTAAAGATGTGAAAAAGTCAATGAAAAATATATCACATCTTAACTTACAGCGTAGAGAAGAAGCGCATAAGTCGATGAAAACTTTACAACTTAACTCCTGGCTTGAAACAGATGCAGATAAGTACAACTCAGCTCGTTGGCTGAAGAAGATTAGGACAAGTCCCTTAAAACTTTACAACTGAACTCTTGGCGTGGAAGAGATGGACATAAGTACAACTCAAATCGTTGGCTGAAGAAGACGTGGGTAAGTCCCTGGAAAGTTTACAACTTAGCTGTTAACTCAGCCACTGAAAAAGTCACGGTTGAATGTTATGACAAAAAAGCAAAGCAAAGCAAAACACACACACACACACACACACACACACACACACACACACACACACACACCTGAGAGATCCACACTTAATTTGCGCATATAAGGAGTTACATTAAATCATATTGAAATTCGCATTTGTAACCAACAAAAATTGAATTAGCTAAGCACATATACAAATATAACTATATCTCAGTGGAAGAGTTAACTTGAAAGCAAGTCTTCATCATCAGTCCATATGCTTACAGTCAGTTCAAACGTTGTGAATTATGTAGAAACAATCAACAGTATTTAACAGCTGCCATCAATTTTTTTTAGCAAGAAACACAAAAAAAAAAACCGTTTTGTAGCAATATTTCAGCAAAGATGTTTTTCTGTTCATATTATGTGGCAAATTGGAACCAAAACAACAGAAACCCTATGTTAAAAAAATATTCAAAATATCCAAAATTAGCTGTGCAAATCTATGCAGCAATGAAAACAAAGAAAACTGAACATCTAGTTAAGTTTCAATATGCTTTAACCCAAAACAAAATGTGTACGGCAAGTTTGGGCAACAAGAAATGATACAAAATAATTGATTTCTGAGATTTACAACCTTCCATGACTTTCAAGCGCAGCACGTTGCCCCCCCCCCCCCCCCCCTCTGTGTGTGTGTGTGTGTGTGAGAGAGAGAGAGAGAGAGAGAGAGAGAGAGAGAGAGAGTGTGTGTGTGTGTGTGTGTGTGTGTGTGTGTGTGTGTTTTTCAGCAATTGTATCTTCAAGTTTTTACAGCTTCAATCTACTTTCTCAAAGCAGAACAAGAACGTCCCCTGTCCCGCCTCCATTCCCTTCTTAGTTTCCTTCACCTCCTCGAAAAAAAAGAAGAAGCAAAACATATCTCACCAGTAATTGTTTCAAACACTTCTATCAGGATAAAGAAGCATCAAATCAACTAACTAGAAAAAAAAACATAATCGATGCCGGTAGCCGAGCTCGTGACTTGATATTCTCCAGTAAAGGCGGCCTAGCAAAACTTTCGAGTGAAAATGCCGTCTCCAAGCAGCAATCACGGAACCGAACCTTCTTGAAAGACGGGAGAGTATCGGGCTTCGTCTTTCCAGCGGTCAGCCAGAACATTCTAAACAACACTCACTGACACGCCACTCGAAAAGCATCACCTTTCCCATTCTCGGTGATGCCTGCAGAGTAGCTAAGCATGTCCGAATAATAAATGTTGGGTTGCTAAGATTGGTACAAGAGATCTGCTGAACGCATTTTGGTCACTTCTTAATGAATTGCTTGTTAAGACTAAATTTCAATACCAAATTAAAAAAAAAAAATAATAACGAACAGAAAAAAAAAAAAGTTATGACAGACGGGAAGACAGACGCAATAATATAAAAGTTAATGGTTGTTCCCACAGTGAAACACTGAAACCAACATTGCTTGTGACACCCGAATGGCCTAGCAATCATAGCACGCAACGAACAGCAAACCTTCCTTCGTCTGCCTATGTGACATGCAAGCGAGCACCGCCAGCGTTGCAAGTTATAGGCATGCAATTTTAGCGCTATGCCAGCAAACGTTACCATCAATCCAAAGAAACGAGAAAAGTTTTGTTACCATGGCCACGCCTCACCTCGCCAGACGCCAGTGCCTAGAGCAAGAACCTTGCTTTCCATGGCACTCTGATGGCATTCTTATGTCACGAATGGACATGGACAAAGACAATTGCTTTTAATTGTCATAAGTGACTGTAGCGCAGCAAGCAGTTTCGCCATGTACACAATAAGCCTTGAACTAAAACCGTCAGACCAGAGGAGAAACACAAACATCAATTTTGATGGTCCTTTTTGACTACCACCAGCTTGAAATATCCATTAGGAATGACCACAGCCTGCAGTTTCTGTGCGGCAATTTATCTCATATTCATAAAAGTTTGTGCTCACTTACAGGTTTTCAAAAGTAGGCACAAAATGGAAATGGGACCTTTTCGTCTTTCTGTAAAAAAAAAAAAAGTACTAGTCATGCCTTTGACGCAAAAAAAAAAACCCAACCCAACAGAAATGAAAAGTAACTAGCATGTAAAATAGAAGTAATCTCACTGGGGCTGAAAAGCACCCTGTATACATTTGCTCAGGAATACGAAGCGACAGTATTAATCTTTCAAAAAAAAAAAAAAAAAAAAAAAAAAAAAGGAAAAGATGAACTAGAGGCAGATCTTCTTGCAGCATCGTTCGACACACTCCCACAGCAGTACAACACTGACACTGGATGATTAAAGGCTTGGGCGTGCACCAGAGAAAGGGACCTGATGCAGTTAACTTGAATGCTAAATACTTTTCCAGTGAAATTACCCTCAGCTGTAAATGTAAATGTTGATTTACTAGGATCATTCCACCTTTCAAGAAATGAGTACATGTTTCAACGGTTTCAACAAATGACAGTCTTCAGCGTTTTCCTAGCTCAAGTATACATTTCTGGTATAGAAAACGAAAACAAAAAAAAAACGATCTGTCCCATTTTTCATCCTTCCCATTCACTCCCCCTCCCACACGCACCACGTGTCAACATTGTACAGTGTTCCACATCTACGCTGCTACCCTTTGAACTATTTGTGATGATAGTGGTCTGAGCGGAAACAGCTACCCTGTCCGAACGAACCAAACCAGTTGGCCAACTAAAGCAAATCAGTCTGTTGATCAAAGCAAGTCTCTTTAATCAGCCTGCTCAGTCTTTCAACCAGTGCAAGTCAGTGTGATAAACCAAACAAAGCAACTCAGCCTGACCACCAAAACAAAGTCTGCCAACCAAATCAGTCTGCCACCAACACAAATTAGTCTGCCTAACAAACAAAAAGAAAACAAAACAACAACAAAAACCTGCCCACCAAAGCAACTCAGTGTGCCAACCAAAACAAATCAATCTGCCAACCAAATCGGTCTCTGCCAACCAAAACAAATCGGTCTGCCAAACAAAGCAACTCAGCCTGCCAACCAAACAAAATCAGTCAGTTCACCAATACAAATCAGTCTGCCAACAAGCAAACAAAAACAAAATCAAACAAAACAAGACATCTGCCTACCAAAACAAATCAGTCTGCCAACCAAATCTGTCTGCCAACCAAAAAGAATTAGTCTGTCAAACAAAGCAACTCAGCTTGCCAACCAAAACCTGTTACTCTGCCAACCAAACCAAATCGGTCTACCAACATAAAAAAAAAAATCAGCCTGTCAACCTAAGCAACTGAGCCTGCAAACTAAAACAAATCAGTCTGCCAAACATGCAAAAAAAAAATCAGTCTGCCAACCAAAACAAATCAGACTGCCAAGCAAAACAAATCAGACTTCCAAACAAAGTAAATCAGTCTGCCAACCAAATCAATCTGCCAGCTAAAGCGAATCAGTCTGCCAACCAAAAACAAATCAGTCTGTCAACCAAAAACAAATCAGTCTGTCAACCAAAACAAATCAGTGTGCCAAACAAAGTACATCAGTCTGCTAACCAAAGCGAATTAGTCTGCAAACCAAATGAACTCAGTCTGCCCACCAAGCAAAGCAGTCTGCCGACCAAACCCTACCGGTATGCCAACCAAAAGAAACCAGTCTTTCTCTCTGCGTACGCAGGCTGATACACCTGTGGGCACTCCCAGGACAGGCGGTGGAGTTTTGTGTGCATGGCCGTTTTTATCCCGCCATTAAGGCAGCCATACTCTATCTTCGGGGAAGGTGCATGCTATGTGTAACATTTACTCCATACCAACGGCCAAACTGGCTTCTCTTCCGAAAGTTGGTGATGGTATTTCACGTGTGTGCAAGATGATGTGCGCGCGTTCACACACGGAACCTCGGTTTATAGTCTCATTCGAAGGACTGTGTGGGGAATGGAGACAGAACCAATGTTACTCCTCCCCCCCCCCCCCCCCCCACCCCCGTACCTGGCGGAGATGCGAACCCGCAACTCCAGGATCACCAGAGTCAGGCGCTCTACCAACTGAGCTATTCCGGCCCCCCAAAACAAATCAATCTGACGATCAGAGGAAATCAATCTGCTGACCAAAACAAATCAGTCTGCCAATCAAAACAATCAGTCTACCAATCAAAACAAATCAGTCTGCCAACCAAAAAATCAGTCTGCCAGCCAAATCAATCTGCCAACCAAAACAAAATCAGTCTGCCAACCAAAACAAATCAGTCTGCCAATCAAAACAAATCAGTCTGCCAACCAAAACAAATCAATCTGCCAACCAAAACAAATCAGTCTGCCACCCAAAACAAATCAGTCTGCCAGCCAAAACAAATCAATCTGCCAACCAAAACAAATCAATCTGCCAACCAAAACAAATCAGTCTGTCAACCAAAACAAATCAATCTGCCAACCAACCAAAACAAATCAATCTGCCAACCAAAACAAATCAATCTGCCAACCAAAACAAATCAGTCTGCCAACCAAAACAAATGAATCTGCCAACCAAAACAAATCAGCCTGTCAACCAAAACAAACGTTTCTGCCAACCAAAACTATCAGTCTGCCAACCAATGCAAATCAGTCTGCCAGCCAAAACAAATCAACCTGCCAACCAAAACAAACCAACCTGTCAACTAAAACAAATCAGCCTGTCAACCAAAACAAATCAGCCTGTCAACCAAAATAAATTAGCCTCTCAACAAAAACAAAATCAGCATGCCAACCAAAACAAACTTTTCTGCCAACCAAAACTAATCAGTCTGCCAACCAATGCAAATCAGTCTGCCAACCAAAACAAATCAATCTGCCAACCAATGCAAATCAGCCTGCCAGCCAAAATAAACCAAAACAAAATGAGTCTGCTAGCCAACACAAATCAGTCTGCCAACCAACGCAAATCAGTCTGTCAACCAACGCAAATCAGTCTGCCAACCGAAACAAATTAGCCTGTCAACCGAATGAAACTAGCATGCCAACCAGAAACGATTTTGTCTGCTAATCAAAACAAATCAGTCTGCCAACCAAAACAGATCGGTCTGCCGATAAAAAAAGTCTGATAACCAAAACAAAATCAAGTCTGCCAGCCAAAGCTAACCAACCTGCCAGCCAAAATAAACCAGCCCGCCTCCAATATTCCAAGACAGATACGAATCCAATATCGCTAAAGACAGTTGGCCTCATATTGGGTCAAAGACGAGCAACAAAATCGTTGAAAGAATGGGAAAAAAGGGGACCTCCCCCCCCCCCCCCCCCCCCCCCCCCCCCCCCCCCCCCCCCCCCCCCCCCCCCCCCCCCCCCCCCCCCTTCTAATGTCACAATGTGGGGTGGAAGATTTAAAGGCGGTCTATTGGAGAACCTTAAAATTTACCGAGTGTTTAGATAATCCAAACATTACGAAAGAAATGATCTGTCAACATTTCAGCTGCAACAAAACAGACTTTCTAATAGAAAACATCATGGAGCACATGAATTTTGAGGACAAACTCCCTAACAGAATAACAAAGGGCGCAGAGCTGTAGAGATGCATGCCAGAATCGTTACCTTTCAATGGTGCAGTGAGGAGTGGTTCTCCTGTTCCCCATCCAAAATGCTAAAATTATACAAATCGTCTTCAGCGTGTAGATAAATATATGCAACGGAGCTAAGTGGATTTACATCATGAAAAAGGAGATATTAAAAAGGACCATCAGCCAAAGCTGGAAACATCCAAATTCTCTCTGCACAACCACTACTTCTATTACGACTGCGGCCACCACACAAGAACAATTCGTGACCATTTCACACACACACACACACACACACACACTAGAAAAGGGCTTAAACAGTGGTTAACTAGGATCATATTTTCTCTCTCTCTCTCTCTCTGAAAAACACCATTCCAATTAAAAAAAAAAAGAAAAAAACGTCCACACATCCTCAGCGCTCTGTCATTCAGCTCCACTGCTTGTGGCGCTCACACTTGCCGTGGGCGAACAGACGAAATTTGATCAAAACTGTCAGTCACAGCTCAACGGTCCACAAGAAGGCGCCAGCTGTCGACAGACGCTGTCTAGTGTGCGAGCTGACAGGTAGTTGCGAGAGGGGCCAATGTCTACTTCCACCACTCCATCCCTCAAAAACGACCCAGTGGGGGAAAAAATCTCCAAGTGAAATGAAACTATGAGGTAGATGTATGTGTTCAACAAGCTGTAGAACCAAAACTGCCGTATTGAAGGCACGTTTCAAGCTAAATAAATAAATGGATACATACATGAAAGAAAAAGTTGAGCCAAAAAAAAAAAAGGGGGGGGGGGTATTACCCCCTTCTCCCGCCCCCCCCCACTCATTCACCCCCCACTCGTCCCTGCACGCTACCGCAAAAAAAAAAAAAAGAAGCAAATATCTCCTCTAACATATTTATTTCACGCAGGACAATTACTGACGTTTTTCTTTTTTGTCTGAAGCCTGTTGAGTACAGCCTTGGTTAGTAAACAGCTGCTGTGTACGGAAATCATGGACAAGCGTTGAATGTTACACGAATGGATTGCTTTTCTTTTAAACAACGAAAAAACTGAATTCTAAAAAAAAAAAAAAAAAAAAATGGAAGAAAAAAAAATCGATCATTTTCAGTAGTCTGTAAGATGTGTGTACGAAGACTCCGGGGTGACGGTTAATATACACTGAACAAAATTCAGTTCAGACTGTCAAACTTAGAGGTGGCGACTCGTCCATGGTTTTCGCGAGCAGCTTTTTTAACTGTGGTCTCTGGTCCGTAGACATTTTTTTTCTTGACATCATGTCCCCTTTGCAATATTCATTCAAAAGAAAGCTAGCGATGCCCTTCTTGTCAAGTCAGCCCCCCACCCCCTCCACCACCCACCTCCCTGCCAAAACAAACCAAAAAAATGAATAAGAAAAATAAATAAATCAATAAAATGATAAAATACCACATCCAAACCAAACAAAAAAAAAACAACCTCCAAACAAACAAAACAATGAAATTAAACAAAGGAAACGCCAACCGAAAGGAAAAAGAAAACGGTTGGTGCAAAGCGAGCCGGTCCCTGTGGCATCTACTGCGGAAGAAGATATCAACTTTTGCTCAAGTCTTTCCTGGACACGGGCAAACGAAACTTCGAGTGTCGGCTACTTAGTGCACCGGGTCTCTCAATCCTTCATACCAACATCATAGAGGGAGCGTGGGTGGGAGCAGCGTTTGTTGAGGGGATAAACACAGATGATACCTTAAGCAACGATTAACATGCAACAGTCCCAAACAAATCTGAAATAAATGTCAGCGAACCGCCCAGAGAAACGTGGACAAACGAACAAGACAAAACAAACACACCGCGTTTCGACCTCTTAGCTCTTCTTCAGGTGAAACCAAAAACTAATAAAATAACGAGAATTCCCTTAGCTTTGATCGCTATTTTATTTCGTTTTTTGTTTCACCTGAAGAAGACCTACGAGGTCGAAACGCGTTGTGTTTTGTCTCGCGACTCGTTTGTCCACGTTTCTCTGGGCGGTTCGCCGTACATTTATTTCAGATTTGTTTAGATTTCCGCCTGCAGTCGTCTGACTTTGCAACCAGATGCAACAGCCCGTCCACAGTTTCTGGGTCAGGGCCCAATGTCGGCGAAAAGTCTTGCCCAACCACCACCCGCCGTCCAATGACAGGCGCGCGGGAAAGGGGACTGCACTCACAATGAAAAATAACTCCTCTCCTCCCTGCTGCCACTTCCCCTTCCCTACTTTTACATCAGAATCGATTAGTCCCAAGGTCACTAGGGGAAAAAAAAAAAAAAAAAAAAAAAAACCCAGAGAGCTTGGGACCCGAACTGCCAGTCATCCCACCCCTCTTCCCACTCCTCTTAAAAATAAAACAGGGATAAATTAACGGTGCGCGCGCTCACAGTCCACATTCACACATGCGCCCGCACGAAGGTGAGACCCCCCTGTGCCCCCCCCCCCCCCCCCCCCCCCCCCCCCCCCCCCCCCCCCCCCCAATTTAAATATATTGGCTTGCTGGCTAAGAAGAGTGTGATCGTTGCAAGAGTACTGTCGGGGCAAGGGACTAGAGGCAAGAGGAGGACCAGCTGTAAAGCCGTCAGGCGCCCCCGTGTCTTGAAGACTCTAGGGGAACGGCTGGTAGTGCCAATGACTGGGCGGGGGAAAGGGGAGGAAGGGGTACTGTGCGTGTGGATGGTACCCAGGAGAGGGCATGGAGGGAGGGTTCTGGCAGGGCAGAGTCGGATAGTACAACTGACGCGTCTGCTCCCACAGCGCCAGCTGGCGATAGTAGTGATGCACGTAGTCGGCGTATGCGGGCTGCGAGACCCGCGGGTCCTGGAAGAGGGAGGCCAGGGGGGCCAAGGGGGAGAGTGCGGGGGGAGGGAGGGTGGTATGCGTTTGTGCAAAGGGGGAGGCTACACCGGAGGCAGGCCTGGGAGCAGAAACTGGCGGAGCAGGTGAAGCGGTGGCCGGCACATGGTGACTATGGGTCAGGGAGACACTGGGAGAGCAGACGGCGACATCAGATGAAGTGCTCACAGCCATCTTGCTGCCGACAGTCACCGGTAAAGTTTCCGCGCTGATCCCAACACAGCCGGTGCCCGCGGTTTGCATGTTGATGGGGGCGACGACAGGGCACACCCACAGCGGCGGATTTCCCGGTGGTTCCAGTGGAAGATACCGTATCACTCATGATCGTGCCGTCGGAGCGACTGGAAGAAACATTTGAGTTCGAGGACTCTGATGTGCTTGGAGCTGTAACGACGTTATCTTTTGACCTGACAGCCCCAGCAGTGGGACTCCTTGCACTCCTCGCGAGAGCTGAAGTTGAGTCAGCAGTTGAAGCTTCACTTTCGTCTTGTCCTGAAGGCCCACGCCTTTTTGGAACAAGAGTGTTTCTAGCTTTTCCGAGACTTGGCGCCGGAAGAGGGGTTGGGACCATGACGCACCGGGGCTTTGGGGAGTCGGAAGACCATCTGATGGATTTGCAGTATGCCTTTCCGGGACGTCTTCACGTTCGCTGTGACTACGTTCTGGAGAGGTTACGGAGGTATCTTGTTCATCTGATGGCCTCGAATTTTCGGAACACGGCATCTTTGGAGAAGTCGAACCACTTGTAAGGGCACTACGTTCATCGAAAACCTGACTCGAAGTGGACACAGATAAACCTTTGCCGTCTGATGAAGCCCCGTCAGGATACCCCGGGCAGACAGGTGCAGGAGAGCTGGAGGATGACTTGGGAGGCGCTGGCGTTTCCGGGCACTGCCAGTTCCTCTTCCGTTCCTGCCGGTGTTCGTTGCCCAAGTCGTACCGGAGAGAACCCCGCGATATATTGGCACCGACAGTTGTTGTTTGAGAAGCAGAACCAGTGAAGGGATCTACAAGAGTGTAGGAAGGTGGGGTCAACCCCCCGTACAACGTCGAAGATAGAGGCGCTGCGGGCGAATTTGGAGACAAGGTCGGAGGCAGTGCTGAACCAGGAGACTGTGTCTTGAAACTGAGAGGCGATGGCACCCCTCTATGAGGTGCGGTTGAACTAAACTGTGGTGCAGTGAAATCCAGACCAGGGGGTGGCGGTTGGTACGAAGAAATTGGCGGCATCAATCGGTTCTGCGCGGTAACGAGATCGGCTTGGGTGAGGGGGAAGGGATGCGACCCGGAGGAAGCAGCAGCACCCAGAAGAGGGCTGAGCGTGTCAGACAACGGCCACAGTGACCCAGTCTGTTCTAGATACTGCTGCTGCTGCTGCTGCTGGTGCTGCTGCTGGTGGTGCAGCTGCTGGTGCTGCTGCTGCTGCTGCTGCTGCTGCAGTAATAGATAACGGACACCTGCAAGTGATGGGTGAGCGGGTGCCTGGAAGTGTGGATCCCATGATAACCGAAAAACTGGTCTGGAAGTACCGACGACGAGGAGATGTTTCTGAAAAAGGAAACCATAAATCATTGTCAGCCCTTTTTTTTTTTTTTAAAAAACTCAAATCATTTTTTTTCCCCTTTGGTCTCTACGCCATCAGTTGCCCATTGCCGCTACTGGCAGCTATCTCGTATCACTCCTATTCCCCTACCACCCCCACCCCCCCTTTTCTCCGATTTGCTCGTTTGTCGTGTTACTGTGTGCCTGGGGCATCATCCCAGGAACTCATTCTTTAACAGAAGTAATGTTGCTCAAGACGTTTGTTAGTCATGGCCATACGCCATTCTCAACAATGATGTTATTCTAGCCATGTAAAGTACTGCACCTACAATAAACAGGGTCTTTTGATCAGCCTACATCAATCAACTTTTTTTGTATCTACAACGAGCTAGTCAACCAACCGCACTAAACTGTCAATACATTCTTGTAATTGGATTTTGCTTTTGTCGTCATTACCGCGTGTTCAATTGACATCAACACTTCTTTCCATATACAGCGTCTATGACTATCACTTTGGAAGTATATTTGTGACAAGTGTAGGTTCTAACAAAACAGCCCGGAAGAAATGTGCATTCTGATTTTGCGTTGAAAACAGACTGTGTTCTATCTCTTAGACAATCTACAGTCCACGCAAAAAAAAAAAACTTTTCCGAAGGTTATGTCCTTTCTATTTTTCAACAATTTCATCGGTGACTTACAAAAAAAAAAAAAAAAAAAGTTTATGCTGCCAAATACACGACTCTAAACTGTATCTACTTGTCATTGAAACATTCCTTACACTTGAGTTTGGTTGCACAAGATCTGCCGAGGTAAATATTAATGAACATTCAATTAATGCATTAGCCGAAACAATTCTCGCTCAGACCTTCACTAATAATCAAACAAACATTACAAACCAAAGAGACATGTTACACACACACACACACACACACACACGCACGCACGCACGCACACACACACACACACACACACACACACACACACACACACACACACACACACACACACACACGCACGCACACACGCGCGCGCGCGCGCACGGAAAGAGAAAGAAAAGAGCGAGGAAGAGAGCGACAGAGACAGAGAGAGATAGAGAGAGAGAGAGAGAGAGGGGGGGGGGGGGGGGGCGAAAGAGAGGAGACAGAGACAGAGACAGGGAGAGGCAGAAAGACATACATGCAGACAGACCGACATACAGACAGTAAGTAAGAAATAATGTACAGGTAGCTAATAGAGATTTATTAACCAAGAAAGTGAAATCGGGGACTCTCCTGAAGAAAGGGTTTAAAACGCAGAGGCAAGCTTCATAGTACGCTTCAGTTGCAAACTGTCTTACGCTTTGATAGAAATATGCACGAAGGTCATGCTTTCTCTATCTGTCTGTCTGTCTGTCTCTTATCAGTTTGTTATCCAGACGTTAATCACGACTATTTTGTGAATCTGCGAATAATATCCTTAGTAAATGTACAATGTACACATGCTTGCGAGTTGTGTGTGTGTGTGTGTGTGTGTGTGTGTGTGTGTGTGTGTGTGTGTGTGTGTGTGTGTGTGTGCCTGTGTGTGTGTGTGTGTGTGTGTCTGTGTCTGTGTGTGCACGCGCGTAGAGCATATGCTGGAATTAAAGTGGTTGGGATGTTTTCAGTTCTAAGGTAGCAAATGCGTCTTCCTTATCTTTCTCAGCGTGTTCTTCGTGTAAACTATTAAATTCATTGTCACAGACCTTCGTTGTTTTTAAATCAACGAGATCTAAAAACGTTAATGGGAAGTATATTGTCAGTGATTCTGAACTGTTAGAAACGGAGTGTACAAAAATTTGTTTGTTTTTTTTTTTTTTCTCGATCGTAAACTCCTTTGTACAACCGGGTTTCCATTTTCGCTATACGTGACTACCAAATGAATGAGCTGCCCCACAGTGATCTTCGCCTTTATTTTTTTTAAACTGGCGAAGATTGCAATCGAGGGTAACTGACCTAGCCCCAACTTATTTTATTTCCAATTTCTTCAAGAACATCTTTTCTTCTTCAATTGCCTTACTTATACTCTTTGTATAGTGCGAAATACACCTATTGTTCAATACTCGGTCATAAAGAATCATTCTGGTCGCTGTTTTGCAAGTTTCCTTTCGTTTCCTTTCAAACAAAGCTGAAACCAAAAGTAGAGCAGTCTTGCTTTTCACTGTATACGTTTTTTTCCTTTTTTCACTTTGATATTGACGTGAAGCAGGGAGAGGGTAGAGGGGGTGGAGGGGGGGGGGGGGGGGGGGGGGGGCTTCCAGCGTGTACACCTTTCTCCAAAGTGGAAGGAAGACCTGTCAATGTCGATGTTGTGGACGTGGTTGCATCTCCCGGCCAGTTCGGCTGGGTGCTCTTTGAACTGGGACACAGAGCTGTCCCGCGCGTAAGCCCTAAGCTGCCTCAGTGTAGCTGATGTGTACCAGCAGAATGCCTCCTCCTCTGTATCGGCGTGTTCGCACACCTCTTTCAAGCGGGGTGCACGATTTGCCGTGAAATGGTGGTGCTAAGCCAGAGTGCTGGGGAACGTGTCCTCCCTGGCTGTCTCTGAGGAGTCATGGCACCAGGATGGACATGGGCGGAGAATCCAGTGCTCCGCTCCCTGATCTCCCCTTTCCGAAATGGAACGAGAAGGTCGTTGACTCGAGCAGATCACGCGTAAGCTCCAAGGTACACGTAGTCACGCTTGCATAGGGGAGAGAGAGAGAGAGAGAGAGAGAGAGAGAGAGAGAGTGAGTGAGTGAGTGTCAGTGTGTGTGTGTGTGTGTGTGTGATGTGCGATTTGGAAGGTCCACACCCACTCCGTGGCTCTATAAACAACCGTTGTGCGGTGTCAACGGTCAGCCACAATGTACATGCAATACCCGCAAGCGTTCCCTGTATCCACTTCCATGTTCCTGGAAGGTGGTCCCACTCGACTACCATCAAAAGAGCTATTACGGCTCTTTCCGTCTTAGAGACTGACTACACGCTGCAGTTTAGAACTGACACAGAACACGCGATGAATCCAAGTCCTAAAGACCGATATACGTTGGCAAGCTACACAGACACCTGTCAAAAAAAAAAAAAAAAAAAAAAAAAAAAAAAAAAAGGGGGGGGGGGGGGGGGGGGGGGAAGAAGAAGGGGGGGGGGGGATTTCCGTCCTTTTCCCTCTCCGTTCCCCCCCGTTCCCCCCCAACAACCCGTTTCCTTTTAAGAGCCTTAATCATTACGTGTAGGAATGATACGCCGGCGCAATAGACACAAGAGTATATGCACACTCATGACAGTTTAATGTGCGGAAAAAATGATGCTTTACGATAGAAAAGCGGCCGGAGGGTGGTCAGCTATCCGCGCGGCGAAGAAGGAGGTCGTGGGTGTGTTTAGGCCGAGGGGTTCAATGTGGATATTGCCCCCACAGACTGCTTAAAGTAGGCAAAGGACCGCCATCGGAACGGAGATAAAAAAACAAACTATTTGCTTTAAGAACGCGTAGGACTCAACGTGCACATGACTGCGTAGCCACAAACATGCTATCTGAGAATATGAACAATAGGACTCAACTGTGAGATTGCCAGGGGTTCCCTGTCCCTGACTTTCGTTTAAATTATTTTACATTTTGTAGCAACCCTATGCGTTTCCGCACATCTGTACAATGTCTGCACAAAAAATGGCGTACTTGTCATGCAATCTTCGTCGTCCATGTCGACTAAAGAATATGGACCCAGGTATGCCACCTTGTAGTATACCACTAAGGATTCTGACACAAACATTCAACATAGGTTGTTCTTACTTCAAGTAGGCTATCCTACCTGTCAAAATTCTTCGGGTCCACATCAGTATGCCTCCAGTAATTATGTATGCTGTTAATTTTACCAGTAATCTTTCATGAAGCACAGTTACAAGGGCCTGTTTAAGGTCAAGGTGGGCTACGTCACTACCTTACCCCCGTCGACCGTTTCGGTAGTGTTCTGTTTCGCCTCCCAAAACTGCATTTAGCACGTTCTCTTTTGACTGAAGCCATTGCTGACGCATTGTATATATGAACTGTCCAGTGTGAAACAAACGTGCATCTTAAAAAACAATCATACAAGTTAAAACAGTTGGTTGGTTTTTTTTCTGGAATCTAACATAGACCCTTTTTAAAATGGGATCACACCTCGGTTTTTTTTTCTTTCTTTTCTTTCTTTTTCTTTCTGTAGAGTGTTCACAATCAAGATGATTATTCTGACATTTTTGTGTATATGGCCGTTTTTTTTTTTATCCCGCCATTAAGGCAGCCCATACTCCAACTTCGGGGAAGGTGCATGCTATGTGTAACGTGTCATCCATACCAACGGCCAAACTGGACTTCTCTTCCGAAAGTTGGTTATCGGTTTTTAACGTGTGCAAGATGTTATGCGTGCGTTTACACACGGAACCTTAGTTTACAGTCTCATTCGAAGGACTGTATGGGAAATGGAGTCAGAACCAATGTTAACTCCGAGGGGAAAATTTCCATGTACCGAAACGGCCCGGTGGAAGTTCGAACCCGCAATCCCAAGATTACGAGTCTGGCGCTCTACCAACTGAGCTATTCCGGCTCCCGAAGAAAAGAAGAAGAGAAGCTCTAAGCGCTTTACAATCCACACTCGTTTACACAACGGGCTGCCTACCTGGGTAGTGCCGACTGAAGAGCTGCCAGCTGGCGCTTTACTTAGTCGTTTCCCGTGTCATCCGGTCAATCTCGTTCACTGAATTTCCTTACTTCCTTCACTTTTTTTCCCATTTCTCACGCAGGGTGCATGCTATGTGTCATCTATACCAACCCACGGCCAAACTGACCTTCTCTTCCTAAAGTTGGTGATGGGATTTTACGTGTGTGCAAGATGTTATGAGTGCGTTCACACACGGAATCTCGGTTTATAGTCTCATTCGAAGGTCTGCATGGGAAATGGAGTCAAAACCAAAGTTACCTCCGAGGGAAAAATCCCCCCGTACCGAAACGGCCCAGCGGAGATTCGAACCCGCAACCCCCCGTGGATCACCAAGATTACGAGTCCGGCGCTCTACCACTGAGCTATCCCGGGTCCCCATTCATGATTCAATTCGTTTGATATCCCTGGAAAGTAAGGTCCCTGAGCTTTATGAGGCTATGAGGATCTAACACTTGCGTTTTTTTTTTTTTTTTTTTTTTTTCCAGGACTGTAAGAATGACATTCAAAAAGAAAAAAAAATGGTTCTGGATACTCCTTAGATCTGGTGAATTATGTGCGCTTTTTTTTTTTTTTTAGTGCACACTGACACAGAGATTAAATAAGTTTCTGCTTAATCTAGATCACTATGACACCAGTTTCTGCACAAGACCCTATCGTTTATCTTGACATAAAAATCTTTTGAGACTGTATTGACAATTATGGGTGGGGGGGGGGGGGGGGGGGGGGGGGGGGGGGGGGGGGGGGGGGGGGGGGGGGGGGGGGTGCAGTTTTTCTTTAATGAACTGAC
>JADBJO010003872.1:0-35000 GCA_016801955.1 Conus betulinus | reverse complement strand
GAAAGAAGACCGTTGCGTCAGCGATCAGAGCATCGAAATTCTGTCAAAGTCAATTGTTTTTTGTTTTTTTTTAATGCAGCACGAACTTTAACATTCACATTGAAAAGCAACATTTATGATTGACAAAATCATATATTTTTTGTCTCCTTTACCTTCTTATTTACCATGACGGTAGAGCTTGACATCTTTTGAACCCGTCTAACTTGGGACTAAAAGATACACATCAAAAAATACTTCAAAGCAGCCGCTGCTATTAATTAAATGCATTCATGTTCGCTCAAAAACGCATGACAAACAGGTTAATATATATTTTGGTGCGTACCGATCGCCAGACAGTATTAAAAATTTGCTGTACCATGCACCCCAGTAGCAATCTTTACATGTATAAATAAAAAAAAAGATCGAGGGAAAAAAAAACCAAAGACAGAGTTTTAACAAAACTTTCTTCTGGTTGTTCCTGTTAACAATGCAGTTTTTCTAGATAACCGAAATGGAGTGTTTTCTGAGTTTGCTCCGTTACGAATTTTCCATTTGTCATAAACATTTACATCCTATGACTGCTAGACGGAGTGATCTCTCTTCTCATACATCGCCCGGAATTTATTCCCCCTTTTATCGAAAGAGACGTTACTAGGTACCGGTCACTCCGTACCAACGAACTACAAAACTGCCACAGTTATCTCTCTTGCAGACTGGTGGGGTTGTGGCCCCTTGCCGGGACACCCTCTTTGCCCCAAGGCGTACTGTGATGCAGAATGATTTTTATTGGATAAATCCCATCTTTGCCCGGGGACATACTGTGATAGAAAACGATTCTTGTTTGATAAGCACAGGATGCTGGCCCGGCATTGCAGACAGAAAGACTGGAACATACTTGTATTTTTCGTATTTTTCGGCATCGCATGGAGAGAGAGAGAGAGAGAGAGAGAGAGAGAGAGAGAGAGAGAGAGAGAGAGAGAGAGAGAGAGAGAGAGAGAGAGAGAGAGAGAGAGAGAGAGACAGAACAGACAGACAGACAGACAGACAGACAGACAGACAAAAAAAAATGAAAATTTTCAAAAAAAAAAAAAAAAAAAAAAAAAAAAAAAAAAACCCCGAAATAGCTGCATTTGTGTCGAAAGAGGTTCTCATACGCTACGCAACATAATCCTGGTATCTGGAACAACACTCTCTTGATACCAGATATAAAGCACGTTAATATCAGGAACAAACCCATTCTGACACCAGGAACGAAACACTCTGATACTAGAAACAGATCCATTCTGATACCAGGAACAAAAGTTCTCTGATACCAAAAGCAAAACACTTTGATACCAGGAACAACGCCAAGCCATTCTAATACAGGAGCAATACCACAGATATTGAACACAAAGCCAGTCTGATGCCAGAAACACAAACTCACTCTGATACCTGGAACAACACTGATAGAAGAAATCTGATATTTGGAACAACACCAAAAGCAGAAAAAACAACCTTATACCAGGACCCGCCCCCTCCCCCCCCCCCCCCCCCCCCCCCCCCCCCCCCCCCAAAAACAGGAATAAAAAAAAAAAAACCACTGATACCAGGAACAAACCATCAGACACCAAGAACAAACCACGATACCAGGCACCAAAAAAAAAAAAAAAAAAAAAAAGACCAGGAAAAAAAGATTACTCCGACACAAAGGGAAAAAGCATTTTAATACCAGGGGAAAAAATACTCTAAGATAAAGAATACGGTCATCCTTACTAGAAATAAACCAATCCAACACAAGGAACAAAATCATTCTGATATCAGGATGAAAACCACTCTGATACCAGAAACACGTTCACCCGACCAGGAACAAACCCACTATGATACCACAAGAACACGACGACCTTGATACCAGCAACCAAACCACTTATAACAGAAACAAAGCCAACGGATGCTGGGAACGAACCTCTCTGGTATCAGAAAAAAAAAAAAAAACAGTCTGACACCAGGGCCACAGCCACTCTAATACCAGGAACAAATCTACTGTGATAGTAGGAACCAAAACCTCTGATACCAGGAAATAAGCCAGTCTTTCTCCACGAACAAAACTGCTGTTGTACAAGCATCCAAACTACCGTGAGGACAGAAACAAAAACACTCGCACAAAAACACCCTGATACCAGAATCAAAATTATTGTGATACCAGAATCAAAATTATTGTGATACCAGGAACAAAACTACTGTGATACCAAGAACAAAAGTATTGTGATACCAGGAACAAAAGTATTGTGACACCAGGGACAAAACGTTTGTGATATCAAGAACAAAATAATTGTGATACCAGGAACAAAGCTATTGTGATACCAAGAACAAAAGTATTGTGATACCAGGAACAAAACTTTTGTGATATCAAGAACAAAACTATTGTGATACCCAGTAAAAAAAACTATTGTGATACCAAGAACCAAAGTATTGTGATACCAGGAACAAAACTATTGTGATACCAGGAACCAGACCATTCTGATGCCCGTAACAAAACCACTCAAAACAAAAAATACGTTACTGCCTGGAACGAGAAAAAATTTGACACCGTGAACAAAGCAATTCTGGCACCTGGACGAAAGCCACTCTGGTTACCTCCAACAACTGCACGTTTGTTCCTGAAATAAAAGTCAGTATGGTACCTGGAACAAAGTTTTTCACTTTGCCTACATGTTGACCTGTTAGTCCAGAAATCTCCAGTTCCACTTTGCACCTAAGAGATGCTGAGGGGCTCGAACGTTTCTTCTTCCTTACGCTATCAGCACAAGGACCATCCACTGGGCTACCGCACATGACACACTGCTGTTATCGTTTTCTCACGACGTTGGTGTGCAGACGTACCATGACGGGCGCTCGTGCAGTCAGAACGCTTCACAGCCTTATTCCCTAGTCATGTGCGACAACGTTGAGGTGTTATTCTCAGCCCGTCCTTCATATTGTCTTCCTAGGCCTGGTCTACCCCTGGGACGTCCTTCCATTGCACCCTGAGGGAATGCAGGGAGGGCGTGAAATCTTTCTTGTGCTCAACACACAGGGCAATATCACATGACTTGATTGAATCATACACGATAAATTAGGACACAGAGCAATATCACGTCACATGATGGAACCATACACGATACATTAGGATACAGAGCAATACAAAGCCAACCAAAAAAAAAAAGTGAAATACGGAATACAATACTGTGTGATACAATACAATCTAGAGCACAATGAGACAGTTGAGAACAGTACAACATGATACATGACAATAGAGTACAAAGCAGTACAACACGATACATGACAATAGAGTACAAAGCAGTACAACATGATACATGACAATAGAGTACAAAGCAGTACAACATGATACATGACAATAGAGTACAAAGCAGTACAACATGATACATGACAATAGAGAACAAAGCAGTACAACATGATACATGACAATAGAGTACAAAGCAGTACAACATGATACATGACAATAGAAACAAAACAAAGCAGTACAACATGATACATGACAATAGAGAACAAAGCAGTACAACATGATACATGACAATAGAGTACAAAGCAGTACAACATGATACATGACAATAGAGTACAAAGCAGTACAACATGATACATGACAATAGAGTACAAAGCAGTACAACATGATACATGACAATAGAGAACAAAGCAGTACAACATGATACATGACAATAGAGAACAAAGCAGTACAACATGATACATTACAATAGAGTACAAAGCAGTACATGATACATGACAAGAGAGTACAAAGCAGCCCTAATGGCAGCCTCCAAAAACAGTACAACATGACACACAACATTAGAGTACAAAACAGTACGACATGATACATTACAATAGAGTACAAAGCAGCCCTGACGGCAGTCTCTTGTCGGTCAGTGCATGCGTTAGCCTGCTCCTTGACAGAGTCATTTGTCTCAAACCCCTTCTGTAGGATGTGGGGCATCTGCCCACTACATCACAGTTGCAGCGGCAGTGACGGGGCTGGAACCATAGCAGCTGACCTGTTCTGCTGCCACGTTCAAGCCAAACAGATGTTCATGCTAAAGACATGCCTGTATTTGTTTCTCGTAGACCAACTGTGCGCCGAGTATCTTTTGCACATGCAATATGTAATCAGAATATCGCCTGTTTATGGAAAGTATTCTCTCTCTGCGTGATGCAGTCTGCTCTCGCTGTGTGAAGATGTCCTCGCGAAAAGAACTCAGGTGATTTCTGTTGTGAGCGAATCAAGCACAAAATCAGGCGAGTGGCAGAAGACGTCTGGAAGCTTATTCAATGAATATATTTACAACAATGAAAGGACGTCTTAAGAGAGAAATTGGGGGTAAACAATAAACATATCTCATTGGACATATATATTAGATGAACGAGTAACGAAAAAAAGGCATTAATTTGGATTAATAAGCATGTACCCGTTTTGTCAAGGAAACAAAAGTCACCTTCTTTGCTGAGCGTTCACAAATAGAGTGTCTGGATGCTTAACCAATCGCTAACAAACACGAAATCTATCCTACGCTTTTCAGTTGAAAAGTTCAAATCTTTGTCAAGTCATGACTGTCATGACGGAGGGGTTGTTGGCCTGCGCTTGTTTTTCCCCCCCCACTATTAGGTTGTTCATCTTGTATTCGTCTGACTTTATTCAAGTTTAAAAGTCTGTGCCAGTCTTGAATAAAAGTTACTCAGTGTTAGGTTTTTCTTATGGGATCAAGATTTACCCTATTTGTTTCTTGTCTACGATTTTCAGTTATTGCTTTGATATAACATAATGTTGAATGCAGATAAGCATGACTCGTGCTCGCAAATTGGCTTATCTTCTTCAACCATTTGACATTAATGAGCAGCTCCTCCATATGCTGGAACCTTTTAATTACACATCAATAAGATGAGCACAAATAACTCATTTTTGTTAATGGCTCCCTTTAAGCCTCTGTTTGCAGATCCAGACTAAATTATGAATGCATGCATGCTACTTTGTATACTATAGTTATTGATATGATTACAGCCCGCTAAAACTATTATAACGTCGCCTAACGCAGCCCTCGTGTGAAAACTTTGCAGAACCTGTGTGAAAATCGAAGTATGTCAACTGTCATTGAGCTCGCTCTCTCTCTCTCTCTCTCTCTCTCTCTCTCTCTCTCTCTCTCTCTTCTCCTCCTCCTCCTCCTCCTCCTCTCTCTCTCTCTCTCCCTCCCTCCCTCCCTCCCTCCCTCTCTCTCTCTCTCTCTCTCTCTCTCTGCAGTCATGTAAAATTAGAGCTATTAGTATAAGCAGAAGGTTGTTATTTTCATGACTACATTTTGTGTACTGTAGCTCCCCTTATGTATCAGTTTTTTTTTTAAATACATTGGACCAAGATGATTAAAAGATCAAAGTTTGCCTATTTCTGCCCAGCCCTGCGCCGTCCTTGTCTTTCAGCCATCACGACACGACAGGTACATTCTTTCATCCGAAAGGAAACCAATTCTCCGCTGACGCAGGGTGCCGACAAACCCGTTGAAAACACAGCAGACAAAAATGTCATTCGGTCGCCCCCAGAGAAAGACATTCTGCGTGTAGCCCTACAACGTGAAGTCAGCGTCTTACTTTCACAGCATAGAACGAACCTTGCCTGCCGACAACCTGTCTAGATGGTTCGGTTGCTGGGAGAAAACGCCGGTTTGACAGATGAAGCTTCCTGTTGTAGACATCTGGAAGAGGAGCGACGGTGAGTTTTTGACGTTATCGGTGAGTAACACTGCCTGATACTGCTGCTGCAACTGCGTAATGGTGGTGTGAGATCCACGGAGACTCATATAGGAAACCTACCCAATATTGCATGCCTGTGCGCAGAATTCTCTGGCATCGTTTTCTGTTCTGCGCATTTACTCTTTGCACGATGTTTACAGAAGTGGAGTATGACATGAAGCAGACTGACAGACATGTTCTGACTGATGCAAGCCAGACTGTTTGTATTTGGAAGCGGAAACTATGAAGGCACGTTCTCTTTGGAAGCAGGCTTTGTGATAAAACGGCATCGCTGCATGTGCTACATGACTTATTGCTGGTCAAATGCAGTCATAATTCTTTCAAGTGTATTCAATGAAAATCTGCCATTCCCAAGCCTTGAAATGACGAAAACTGAGAGATTTTCAAAGCATATTGTAAGCATGCACACTTGAAAGGGGTTTACTGTATATCGGTTTATGTTGTAGTCAATAACTTGACTTAATGTTAAACTAGTTCTACACGTCTAAGCACAAACTCCGACTTGCTTTCCAAACTTTGTTTCTTCTCCAGAATAGCTGGCGTGAGAAACCACATGGTGTGTCATTCTCCCATTCTCCCCTAAACCACATGGCTTGTCATTCTCCCATTCTCCTCTAAACCTTATGGCGTGTCATTCTCCCATTCTCCCCTAAACCACATGACGTGTCATTCTCCCATTCTCCCCTAAAACACATGACGTGCCATGCTTCCATTCTCTCCCTAAACCACATGACGTGTCATTCTCCCATTCTCCCCTAAACCACATGACGTGTCATTCTCCCATTCTCCCCTAAACCACATGGCGTGTCATTCTTCCATTCTCCCCTAAACCACATGGCGTATCATGCTTCTATTCTCCCCTAAACCACATGGCGTGCCATGCTTCCATTCTCCCCTAAACCACATGACGTGTCATTCTCCCATTCTCCCCTAAACCACATGGCGTGTCATTCTCCCATTCTCCCCTAAACCACATGGCGTGCCATGCTTCCATTCTCCCCTAAACCACATGGCGTGTCATTCTCTCCCATCTCTCCCCTAAACCACATGGCGTGCCATGCTTCCATTCTCCCCTAAACCACATGGCGTGCCATGCTTCCATTCTCCCCTAACCACATGGCGTGTCATTCTCCCATTCTCCCCTAAACCACATGGCGTGTCATTCTCCCATTCTCCCCTAAACCACATGGGTGTGCCATGCTTCCATTCTCCCCTAAACCACATGGCGTGCCATGCTTCCATTCTCCCCTAAACCACATGGCGTGCCATGCTTCCATTCTCCCCTAAACCACATGGCATGTCATGCTTCAATTCTCCCCTAAATCCAGTGGAATGCCTTCCCTGTTTCTCTTAGTGATGATACATGTCTCTGTTATGGAGATACAAGAAAGGCAGAGGGGGGGGGGGGGGGGGGAGGAGAGTGATTGTGGGGTTGGAGGAGGTGGGAGTGGGAAGACCCCCTCTTCCAAAAGAACAGACAGGCCCATGAGCTAATCTTGCTTAATGCGTTCAACCACGCCAGCAATGCGGTGTGGAAGGCGAGGCTCTGTGGTGCGGCAGTGATGTAAGCGATCGTCTACCTCACCGACAGAGGCTTTACGTCACGTCTTGACTACATCACCCAGTCGACAGGCGGGCAAGGAGCGGCGTGGAAATGCTTTCTTCCTCCCTGGAATGCCTGTGCTCTGTGTCATGTCGGCGACTCTGAGAGGAATGATAATTGATGAAAGAAGACATAAGAACGCTTCCACAGAACGTGAAGGAGGACAGGGAGGGATCGAGGAAGAAAGACAGACAGACAGACAGACAGACAGACAGACAGAGACAGAGACAGAGACACACAGTGAGATAGACAGACAGAGAAGAGAGAGATAGAGGGTGAGAACGGACCAATGAGCAAAATTTCAAGAACACAAGAAAAGGTTATACACACAGCAGTTTTGTTTTCATCTTGTCCCCTCCCCCCCCCCAACGCCCCCCCCCCCCAACGCCCCCCCCCCCCAACGCCCCCCCCCCCAAAAAAAAAAAGCAAAATCCACAATCATATTTAATCACACACACACACACACACACACACACACACACACACACACACACACACACACACACACACACACACACACACACACGTTATGCTTACAGGCATAGCATATATCCATTTATATCATTGAATGCCTTACAAAATTATTAAGCTCAGCTAATATTTTCAACAACAAAAACGCATGCAGCAATTGCATGCATCACTCAAACGCACACACAAGACAGAGAGAGAGAGAGAGAGGAGAGAGAGAGAGAGAGAGAGAGAGAGAGAGAGAGAGAGAGAGAATCGGTCTCTTTGTGTTACATGCATGTATAAACAATTGTGGCCAATGATGGGTCCACATCATATACATCATTCTCCTGTGAAGCCGCTGAATGGGAGGGCATGCAACAACAGTGACTTCAGGCACCTTATCGTCCACACTAATGTCACTTGGTATTAAACCCCTATCCATTGTGAGACCCAAGACATGGCTTTCCTATTGCCTGTGTTTATGTCCTGGCTGTAACGTATCTTCACGTTCCTGTCATGCCACATAAGCTGGGTAATAGCCAGTGTTGTCAGTGATGAGACAAGAGCGTTGAAAACTTGATGTTCAAAAAATTAATTCGTTATCTGAAAAATGCGTGAACAGTGAACACCTTCCAGGGTAGTATGAAGTCTTATCATGTCCACGATATTTGTCATGTTTGATATACAATCTACGACTGAATTCGTGGAAAAACCCAAATCGTCCCAAAACTTAGCATGCAAACTGTTCAAATCTTCTGTCAGTAGACCATATTCTTTTTCATTGTTCAATATCAACTTCATTATATAAAGAATCGAACTTGGATGTGACTGTGCATGATTCTATCAAAACAAAAACCCACAAACCAGAAATTGTGCAAAGAGCAAAAAGTGCTTTCCCTGCATCAAATTAATAGATGTACATAAACGCGCCCCTTCCCCTCGCTCCTATTTTTAAGTCTAACATCACCAAGTGTGAACAGACTCTAAATTAAAGAACTTATTCACTCACAAAACCGTTTGGCATACTTGTCATTTCTTCTTTACACAGGCAAAAGTATTCATAAGGTAAACTGCTTTGTTGTTCTGTACTTGTACCCTTTGTGCAAGTCAAGTTGCAAGACGCTGAGGATTTCGTTCTGTCGCCCACAAAAGGACATCTTGTGTGTAGCCCTGTTTCATGACAACGGCCTCTTACAGAGCCTACACAGACTGTACCACGTCTGCTGACAGCGTATCTAGATGTCTGTGTGGCTGTGAGAAGACATCCGTTTGTAAGATGAAGCTTCCTGTTGTAATAATCTTGAAAGAGGAGCGATGGTGAGTTTTTGAAGAACTGGACGTTGTCATGTAGTAAAGTTACTTGTTTGCTGATACTGTTGCTGCAGTTACGTAATGGTAGTGTGATGTGAGCGAAGTTTGCCAGGAACTTCCCCAATATCGCATGCCCTTGGCAACTACATAGAGGGCTTGCTTTCTTTCCCGCACATTTATTCCAGAAGTGATGCTTACATAAGTCTTGTGTGACACGAGACAGACTCAAAGAGACTGTCTGACTAATGCGATGCCAGGCTGTCTTTCTGTGTTTGGAGAAGAAAGTATGAGGCACGTTCACTTTGGAAGCAGCCTTTGTGTCAGAATTGCATGTGCTACACGATTATTACTGGTTAAATGCTGTCATAGTTCATTTCATGTGTGCTGTTTATTCACTGGAAATCTACCATCCCAAGCACTGAAACAATCAAAAACTCAGACATTTTCACAGCATAATACAGGAGGGCATAGTGTAAGTCAGTTCATGTTGTACTCAATAATTTGAATTCATCCAAAACGGGTACTAAACGTCCAAGCAAAACCTGCACCGTGCTCTATTTTTCACAAGAAGAGCTGATGTGAGAAAACACGTAGTAATGTTTACGCTTCCATTCTCCCCTACATCTCCTGGAATGCCTGACTCTGCTTCTCTGAGTGATGATGTACGTCTCCCTTATGGAGATGCAGAGAATGCCTGAGAGGGGGAAAGTGATGGGGGAGAGGAGAGATGAAGGCCCCCCCCCCCCCCCCCCCCCCCCCCATCCGAAGACAGACAGGCCCAACGAGCTAATCTTGCTTAATGCGTTCAACCACGCCAGCATGCGGTGTGGAAGGCGAGGCTCTGTGGTGCGGCAGTGATGTGTAAGCGATCATCTACCTCACCGACAGAGGCTTTACGTCACGTCTTGACTACATCACCCAGTCGACAGACGGACAAGGAGCGGCGTGGAAGTGCTTTCTTCCTCCCTGGAATGCCCTGTGCTCTGCGTCATGTCGGCGACTCTGAGAGGAATGATAATTGATGAAAAGGAAATAGAGAAACGCTTCCAGAGTGTATGAGAGAGAGAGAGAGAGAGAGAGAGAGAGAGAGAGAGAGAGAGAGAGAGAGAGAGAGAGAGAGAGAGAATAACAGAGAGAGACAGGGTGCAGACAAACGCATGAACGAAAGAACACAATTTCATCAACTCAGTGTTTACATCTTGCCTATAAAAAAAGGTGGAATCCACGATTGGAATTTAACCCCCCCCCCCCTTCCCACTTGCACCCCAACACACACACACACACACACACACACACACACACACACACACACACACACACACACACACACACGAACATACGGTAAGCCGACAGTCATAGCATACACTTATTCATGTCACAGAGTGCATTATAAATAAAGGGCAGCCAGTGCTAAAACACACACACACACACACACACACACACACACACACACACACACACACACACACACATGCGTGCGCACGCACTACACACACACACACACACACACACACACACACACACACACACACACACACCACACGCGCTCACACACGCATGCACGCATGGACGCATGCACACACACACACACACACACACACACACACACACTCACACACACACACACACACACACATGCAATCGCATGCACACAAAACACACATGCACGCATGCATAGACGCACGCACACGCACGCACGCACACACACACACACACACACACACACACACACACACACACACACACACACACACACACACACATACGCGCACACACATACGCCCACACACACACAAGCAGCAACTACATGTAGCACTGCAAGCACACGCTCAGAGAGAGAGAGAGAGAGAGAGAGAGAGAGAGAGAGAGACAGACAGACAGACAGACAGACAGACAAAGACAGACAGAGACAGAGAGATATAGAGACAGACAGACAGACAGACATACAGACAAACGATAAATAAACGACAGACAAAGATAGACATACAAAATGATAGAAATGAAAAAGCATTGGTCTTCCTCTATATTACAAGCCAAGCACCATAAACAATCATCTCCTCTGATTGGTCCATAGAATAACCGTAATTCTCATTCTCGTAATGCAGCCGAGTGGGAGGGCCTGCAACTGCCATGACTTCACCAATGCCAAGCACCTTATCATCCGCACTAACGTCACTCCATATTACACCCCTATCCATTTTGTAACCCAAGACATGGCTCTTTCTATTGCCCGTGTTTATGTCTGGGCTGTGAGGCATCTTCTTCACGTTCCTGTCTTCGGCAGGGAAATCCCGCCAAAGACTGGGTAATAACAGCAGTCAGGGTTATAATGAGGAGACCAAAAGTGTTTGGCGTTCTTGTCATACCTCTTTACCGTCGCAAAATATTCGTAAGGTAAACTGGTGTGTTCTTCTTGAAACACACACGTGCCCTGTCTTTCAAATCACATGTGCTAGCGATGTGGCTTGTTGAGAATAATGCTATGAATGGAAATGGTGCCCGGGTGTGTGCGTGCATGCGTCTGCACATGTTTAAACTGAGTGGTTCATATCTGGGGTCAAAAAGACTGTTAATATTTGGCATACACATCATCACCGCCCCTTCAAACCGCTACGTGGTGACACAATATTGATCCATTGATCCCTTGAAATTACCCTGTATTAACATGATAAAGACGCCCCTGTGATTGATAGTGAAATAAAGTTGATTTTCTATCTATTGAGGTTTCGTCTTTAAAAAAGAAAATATGTAATCAGTCAAACCGCGTCATGTTCTTTTTCTGGGACAAATTCTAGACTTCAGAGGTGACTTTTTGTGTTCAGGTGAATCTGTTTTTTTTTTTTTTTTTTGAATCACTACATGAGGGCTGTTGTTTTGCAAGGGGAAGTAGTCGTTTGTATCGCTGGGAGAGGGATTTTATTTCTTCAGGACATGGGTAATACAAAATGCCAAAGTTTATATTACAAGAAATGGATTTCATATTCTACGAAAAATACCCCTTCCTAAGTTAGTTCTTACTTCCTGATAGTATCTTCTCCATCCTGTCTTCCATCGATGGAAAGCGTGTGGAAAAAAATTGCTGGATGGATCTTAAACAATGACTTCTCGGTGTTCATGATTGGTGGAAAGTACGTAATAATTGTGCTAAACGGATTCCAACAATGGCATTGTCCAAGATCGATGGACAATGAGTCACCACTTTCCTGAACGGATTCCAGATTCCAGATTCCAATAAGCTGCACAGTGCTCATAATCAGTGGAAAATGTGTCATGATTTTATTTACCGAATTGCCAACAAAAAACAGTGTTCATGATCGGTGAAAAAAATGTCTCATGATTTGGCTGTTCCGATTCGTAACGACACGTGTTCAGTGTTCATAATCGGTGAAACTGTGTCATAATTTGGCTAAGCGCATTTTTAACGGTAAGTTTGCAGTGTTCATAATCGGTGATCGGTGAAACTGTGTCATAATTGGCTAAGCGCATTTTTAACGGTAAGTTTGCAGTGTTCATAATCGGTGAAAAAATGTGTCATATTTTGGCTCAACGGATTCCTAGCAGTAAGTTTGCATTGTTCATGATCGGTGAAAAATGTGTCATAGTTTAGCTAAACGGAGTCTTAACAAAGAAACAAAAACAATCCGCTGCGTCCATGATACGTGAAAAATGCGTCACAATTTGGCTCAACAGTTTCCGAACACTAAGTTTAAAGTGTTCATGATCGGTGAAAATGTGTCATAATTTGGCTACACGGATTCCTATCAGTAAGCTGCAGTGTTTAAAACCTGTGAAAAATGTGTCACAAAATACTGATTCCTAACAGTACGTTTTATGGTGTTCGTGGTCGGTGAAAATGTGTCATGATTTGCCCAAGCGGATTCCTAACAGTAAGTTTATGGTGTTCATGGTCTGTGAAAATGTGTCACGATTTGCCCAAGCGGATTCCTAACAGTAAGTTTTTGCAGTGGTCATGGTCGGTGAAATGTGTCATGATTTGCCCAAGCGGATTCCTAACAGTAAGTTTATGGTGTTCATGGTCTGTGAAAATGTGTCACGATTTGCCCAAGCGGATTCCTAACAGTAAGTTTGCAGTGCTCGTGGTCGGTGAAAATGTGTCATAATTTGGCTAAACGGGTTTTTACTAATACGTTCAGTGTTCATGATCGGCGAAAAATGTGTCATAATTTGTTTCAATGGATATTTAGCAGCAAGTTCACAATGTTCATGATCGGAGAAAAATGTGTCATAATTTGACTAAACGGATTTCTTATTAACAAGTTCACAGTGTTCATGATCGATGAAAAAGGTGTCATAATTTGACTAAAGGGATTTCGGGCAATAAATTCACTGTGGTCATGATTGGTGAAAAATGTGTCTTAATTTGGCTACACGGATTCTTACCAATAAGTTCACAGTGTTTATAATCGGTGAAAAATGTGTCATAATTTGGATCAACGGATTCCTAACAGTAAGTTCACAGAATTCATATCGGTGAAAAATATGTCATGATTTGGCTACACGGATTCTTAACAATAAGTTCACGGTGTTTATAATCGGTGAAAAATGTGTCATAATTTGGATCAACGGATTCCTAACAGTAAGTTCACAGAATTCATATCGGTGAAAAATGTGTCATAATGTGGCTACACGGATTCTTAACAATAAGTTCACAGTGTTTATGATCGGTGTCAAAACTTCGCTGAAGGGATTCCTAACAGCGGCATTACAGAAATGCTGATGATCGATGGAAAATGTGTCTGAGCTTTGTTGAACGGATTGTAATAATGAATTCACAGTGTTCGTAAACGGCGAAAAATGTGCCGTCCTTTTCTGAAGAGACTGCTGACGATTCTGGAAATGCGTCGTCATTTTGTGAAGGGATTGCTTACGATTAATTTACATTGTTTTTGATCGGTGGAAAATCTGCCATGGTTTTCACTGAAAGGGCTGCTAGCAATAACTCACATTGTTCATGATTGGTGGCCAATGTGCCATTTTGCTGGACGGATTTCTGACAAGGACCTCATAATATTCATGATCGGAGGACACTGTGCCATTAGTTTGCTCAACGGATCCTGGATTCGTTGTTTTAATCCCAATCCGCTTCAGAAATTCTCATCAAAAGGTCATGGCTTTGTCCTGCATCCTGGTTCCATTCTTTCACTAAGTTGAATTATTTCGCATCCCCTTCACCCTTAGCATTCGCCCCTTCAGCCTCCTCTCCCTTCTCCTCGCCTTTCGTCTCATAACCGCCTTTTTGGTCCCTTTCTCTCACCAAGATTGCCAGTCAGGCGCTCTACCAGCTGAGCTATTCCGGCTCCTTTCACACCTTTCTCATCTCACCTCTTCCTCTGTATCCTCCTTCCTGTCTTGTGTTTTTTCTCTGCCTCCCCTCCCTCCATTGTCTCCCTCCCCCCACATCCCGCTCACTTCTAACCTCTCTCCACCCCCTGCTCTCCTTTTTATTGATCGTGTGTGTGTGTGTGTGTGTGTGTGTGTGTGTGTGTGTGTGTGTGTGTGTGTGTGTGTGTGTGTGCGCGCGCGTGCGCGCTCGCGCGCGCGCACGTGTGTGAACGCTTTTCACTCACATTATTATTATTATTATTATTATTATTGTTGTTGTTGTTGTTGTTGTTGTTATCATCATCATTATTATTGATATTATTATTATTAGTAGTAGTAGTAGTAGTATCATTATTAGTATCATTGCTATTATAATTATGAAATTATTATTACTATTATGATTACTGTTATTATTATTACTATTACTTTATCATTATTATTATCATCGTTACTTTATTATTATTATTATCATTATTATTATTATTATCATTATTATTATTATTATTATTATTATTATTTATCGTTGTTGTTGTGTTATCACAATCATTAAAGAATTGTTTCACTCAAGACCCTATTTTGCACTCAGATAGAAATGACTGTTCCTCTTTAGTTCGTTTGGGTTTTTTTTTGGTTTTTTGTTTTGTTTTGTTTTGTTTTGTTTTGTTTTTGTTCAGAATGCTTTCTTTGTCTTTTTTCATGAATTACCCCCCCCCCCCCTCCCCCTCTCCCGTTCAGATAAGAGACAAATGATTTTCGTGTTCTTCTGAGAGGGCAATAGGCACAAAATATATTTCATAACACAACAGGAGGTCGTGTTGAGATACTGAGGAGTTTTGTGCCATTCGTTGAGGCCAGACCAAAGAAGGAACACTACTTGCTGGGTCGGTGAGGACCCAGGCCTTCTGTGGATTAGAATGATGGTGGTGGCGCTGTTTATTGCACATTTCTTGAAAGAAAAGTTCATGTGTGTTCCTGAAGACCTGGTTAAATCATTCTGAATTTGAAAAGTGTTTGTTTTATGTATGTATGTATGTATGTATGTATGTATGTATCTCTCTCTCTCTCTCTCTCTCTCTCTCTCTCTCTCTCTCTCTCTCTCTCTCTCTCTCTCTATATATATATATATATATATATATATTATATATATATATATATATATATATATATATAAGTGGAAATGTAAATTGTGTGTAAAACTTCAATTGCTGATTAAAGTGAGTCTCTGCTGTTTTGTCTGTGGGGTTGTGTGTCGACGTTGCGCGAACGTGAGTTTGACAATTTCGCTCAAACAATGCTGAATAAATTTTAGAAAATGCTTTACTAAAGGGTTTTTTTCTTTTTTCTTTTTTTTGTATTTTAAGGTTAGGGATTTTCATCTTATTTTGGTTAAAATCGCATAGGTAATATTTGCCTTATGCTGCTGATAGACGAACAAACAAACAAATGGACTGAGATGAAAGAAAGAAAGAAGGAAAGAAAAGAAAGAAAGAAAGAAAGAAAGAAGGAAGAAAGAAAGAAAGAAGAAAGAAAGAAAAGGAGACAAGAAAGAAGAAAGAAAGAAAAGAAAGAAAGAAAGAAAGAAAGAAAGAAAAGAAAAAGAAAGAAAGAAACGGACGATGATGACAATATAACCTCCTTCGTTTTTTTTTTTTTTTTTTTTTTTTTTTTTTCTTTTTTTTGCCTCCGCTGGACAATCAAAAGAAACCCAGATGTGCAACATATTATGGCCACATTCATCACTTTCTGTCGTCATTGTAGCATCGTAAAATCACGCGTGGTGATAATATCCGGCCAACGCTGCAGTGGTTTTATATCACGCTGAAGGATAGCGCAGAAAACTCACCAGTCAGGTAGAAAACCGGAGTGCGCAGACCCACAACCATCCCCTTTTCTCCACATTGATCACGCCACAGAAGAAGCACCTCCAGTTCCGTGGACCTTCGTGCCCTAGTTTCATGTGAACTCCTGGTGAGTTTTGATTTGCCGTCAAGTGCCTTTGTCTGGAATGAACTCAGGTGCTGAAGCTTCAACATCACCGCCACTGTGTACGTTTTGAAATGCTTCAACCTGTTGCTACGATAACGATTGAGACAAATGGTGTGTCTTACCTACCAGGTTTTGTGAATATAATAACACGAATAGCAGAGCAATAAAATGCGATTTCACAGCACTGTGCATTGAACGGTTTGTATCACAAGACAGACTTTGTTTTGTAATGTTTTAGCAGTGGTGAACAAGTCTTTCAGGTGTGTCTGCAACTGAGAATTGCAAGATTGATTAATCTGAAATGTGTGCTAATACGAAGTAATTTCATTGCAAGATGAAAGCCCCTTCAGAGTAGGCAACTTCATCGAGCGTGTGGGTGAAGGGGAGTAAGCAGGGACAGGGTGAGGGGAGCGGGGGCAATGAGGGTGGGGGGGGGGGGGGTGCTCGTTGGACGGACGTGGTAGCGTCTTTCTGCTGAGTTAGACTACCTACACTGGCTCAAGCCATCTCAGTAGATGGGGACTCAGTGGTTGGTGTGCTCTTGTGCTATAACAACTGGATCCAAACAGACATTCTGTGTGTGTGTGTGTGTGTGTGTGTGTGTGTGTGTGTGTGTGTTTGGAGGTGTCTTTTGTGTGTGTGTGGGGGGGAGGTATATTTTTTTGATTTTTTAAAAAATGTTCTATGGTGTTCTGAGAGAGAGAGAGAGAGAGAGAGAGAGAGAGAGAGAGAGAGAGAGGAGAGAGAGAGAGAGAGAATTTTTTTTTCAGTACAGTTAAGATGTGATCTTTTTATTGTTACAATTTCTGATGTTATTATTCTACTTGTAAATGTTAAATGTTTCCCCGTTAATTTTCTTTATGATTTTTATGTCATTCAGATGTTATTTGTATTGTTTTTGTTACTCATTAATCTATTAAGTTTTTTTTTTTAATGTCAGTACCACACTATGTTAATCTGACAGTAAATGGCTTCAGTCAGTCAGCCAAACAGGTATCCCTGAGCACCACCCAGCTGACTCAGCATGACTGCAGGGGCTTCGCTGGTGAGAGTTCTCTCACGATGACGGCACATGGTGGTATGCTGCTGCTGAACAGCGATAGAATGGCTCTGAATGTGGTTCTGTTTGGAGAAGCCTGAACAAACACGGTGAGAGAGAGGAGAGAGAGAGAGAGAGAGAGAGAGAGAGAGAGAGAGAGAGAGAGGGGGGGGGGGGGGGGGGGGGGGCAGAAAACGAGACAGCGCCGTCAAACACAAAAACTCAAAAAGACAGTCGGGAGTGCGCAAACCTCCACCACACATAACCATTCGCCAAGGGAAATAAGTATTGGGAACACTGGTGCGAACTGAAAGAGTTACTCCCTGTGTATGTTTGATCTGGCTAGATTATCCAGGATCCGCCAGTTCTTCCGGATCCTCACCACAGGTCCGTCACAAAATATACCGGGTTCATCTTTGAACCAACAATTGATTTCGTAAAAATCAGATCAGTAGGTTGTTGCTGATGATGGTTTTTAAATGATCTTGTACAAAGATGAACAAAAAAAAAAAAAAAAAAAAAAAAAAAAAAAAAACGAACCCGCGATTGAAAATATTCTTGGTAGAGGTACCAAAATCAGCACTATGTTGGTCACAAGGTAAAACGCCGCAGTAAATGAATCACTCAGACCGTGCGGATGTTCATTTTAATGATCGTTAAAAACGATGTCATCGTCTTTCAGTGAGACCTTATTTCTCGACGTTGCGGAAGTGATGGATAAATTGAACCTCCCACACCCACCCCACATCCTTCGCCTCCAGGCTTCTTCGCCATCCCTCACCCCCCGACCCCCACCCCGCCCCCATCCTCACCGCCTCTCCGTCCCTGTTTTCTGGTGACAGAGTAATCAACGTCACTGTCATCCTTTTGTCAGTGCAGCCATTGTCTGACAGGCAAGGAATATGAACTGATCTGACACGAGCAGAAGTGCATCCCCATTCTCTTAGCCCCACCCCCATGCCCCTGCTTTCCATCTGCCCATCCCCCCCCCCCCCCCCCTTTCTGCTGCCTCTGCTTCTCTCTCGCTCTCTCTCTCTCTCTCTCTCTCTCTCTCTCTCTCTCTCTCTCTCTCTGTCTGTCTGTCTGTTTGTCGCGCTCTCTCTGTTGTCTGTCTGTCTGTCTGTCTGTCTGTCTATCGCTCTCTCTCTCTCTCTCTCCTCTCTCTCTCTCTCTCTCTCTCTCTCTCTCTCTCTCTCTCTCTCTCTCTCTCTCTCTCTCTCTCTCTCTGATCTTCTTGATCAGTCCATTCTCTCAAAGAATCCGTTTGTTCAACATTCTTTTTTCCCAGAGTCTTATTATTCCAGCCAACATTAAATGAACACACCGTGTGTTGCTTAATGGCAAATTTCTTCCACAGCTCTGGGAGACATGAAGTTCCAGAGGATAGACAGCACGAAACTCCCTTTTGTTCCACCATTTCTATCGATGATTTACCATGATCTACCAGAAGGAGAGGGTTACAATGGACTTATTTGCCAACGCGATTCCTCGCTCCAAACAGTGGATGCACGCTACGAGCAATACGAACATTTCTCCAGAAGAAGGCTCAGAGAGATATCACACTGCAGCATCAGAAACCCAATCAGAACTAAATACACGGTTAGAACCACTCGCAAAAGAAAAAAATAAAACAGTTAGCTCTCCTTTGCCTAGTTCTCATTTCAATGGTGTTTCGATGATACACCTTAATAACTTTCGTGTTTAACGTGTGACTATAAATAAAGAATCAAAGTGTCAGTCTCATTCTAACAAGATCATCTAGAAATACTTTATGTTCTCAAGTCGTGAGCAGAACACCTTCATCGCTGGTCTCAAACTTTTTTTCTCCAAGCGCACATTTCATGTCAATCATACTTCAACACTATTGAATGCGTGAGAGTGATGTCCACAAAGCAAAACTGACTGAACTCTCTTTACCGAACATCAGCAAAGCCGTTCTTTCTAAGTGTACGTCTAAAACCAGATGAGGAAAGAAAAGTATTTAACATGATTCCCTTGACAAAACTGCTTGAACGCGAGGAGACATCGTTTTAGCTAAAACTGTGACCCCCCAAAATACATGCCATGTGATGTTACCTCCCTTTTTTGTAAGAATAAAGAAAAGTCTTCTGAATGACAGAAATTCCTTCTTACCCTAACCACGCACTGACCACTACAAACAACACGCACTGACCACTACTAAACGAACCTGGATTGTCATAGGCCATGCGGCTGGGACTAACTTCAAAACCGTTCTACAAATTACAAACTCGCCAAACTATTTTCAGAAAAGTTGCTTATGTTTCGTTTATGAATAACACGTTTCGTTTCTAAGGCAACAAACCTCACCGTGTGGAAATTGTTATGTTTGACGTTACCTTAATACAGTATTGAGAAAGAAGTGAGAGAGGGAAACAGTAAACAATAAACAGTAAACAAGTAGGGTAACTTTTGCTCGCATAAGAAAAACCTAACAGAGAGTAACTTTTATCCAAGACTGGCACAGCCTTTTAAACTTGAATAAAGTCAGACAAATACAAGGACAGTGGAGTTGTTAGTCTGTGCTTGTTTTGCCCCCACTATTAGATTGTTTGCCTTTGTATTTGTCTGATTTTATTCAAGTTTAAAAGGCTGTGGCAGTCTTGAATATAAATCACTTTCTGTTAGGTTTTCTTATTGGAGCAAAAGTTACCCCACTTGTTCACTGTTTCTTAATACAGTAATCAAAACATACCCCATTCGAGACTTCCCTTTCCACCCACCCCACCCCACCTCTCTCTCTCTCCTCCCTCCCTCTCTCTCTCTCTCTCTTGAGTGTGGGTATGAGCGTGCGCGCGTGTGCGCGCGCGTGCGTGCACGGAAGCATGTGCGCGCGCGTGTGTGTGTGTAAAACTCTCTTTTTCCCTTCCTTCCTTACACACACACACACACACACACACACACACACACACACACACATCAATCGCCATGCAAACACACACACACACACACACACACACACACACACACACACACACACACACACACACACACACACACATCCACACACACACACACACTCGCGCGCGTGCGCACGCACATGCAAACATACATCACATACATACACACGTACATCCATTCATACATACTTTACATACATGCATGCACACACACACATACACATACACACACGCAGAGTGAGAGAAATGAAATGAAATTAATGTATTCAGGATAGGCCACAGCCCTCCTGAAAGGGCATTACATTCTAGCACTGGGCATGATGAATGCAGTAACAACATCAACACACACACACACACAAAAATACTGGACTGCATGAAAGACAACAACAAAAATGATACTCAAATGCACGAACTACAATCTACTACAAACACACGTGCATGGAGTACAATCTACTGACAACAGATATGATTACTCCGTACTAGATTTCCATGTAACATCGACATGTCAGTACGTTGTCAGCTAACCAGAACAGCTCGCCTCTCAAAGGCTTTATACAAAGTGTATGCACAGATCCCTCACAGTAATCTTATTTTCATTCGTCATGAAATAGAGTCACAGGAAACTGACACGGATTTGCTATAATATTTAATGGAATTTATTCCTGCCGTAAGTTCACAGAAAGGGCAGAAAAAAACAGAAAGTGTACTTCGTTATCGTTTGCCCTTCTTTACATTAGCGCGCATATCAAACTGCGGTCAGAAAAAAAAACCACATTATACCGTGACTATGCACTGTTAAATCTCAAACACACCAAATCTGAACTTCGGCATGTCATTTTTTTTATATTGCTGTCAATATCAAGTGAAGAGTACATTTCGCAGTTATTGGATGATTTAACGGTCGTACCAATGTAAACCGCAGAGAGAAAGAGAGTCAGAGACACACACAGAGAGAGAGAGAGAGAGAAGAGAGATTGAGAGAGACGAGAGAGAGAGAGGAGGCAGACAGACAGACAGACAGAGTGAGGGGGGTGGGGAGGGGGGGGGGGGGAACTCTATCCGCCATTCAGCGTCATGACCTAAGAGCTAATGTTGCCAATGACCGCCGCAGTCACCTCGCCTGGCCGTGTGTCATCAATGATTCATCAGATTGCTGGCCTCCGTCGGATGTCAGTCAGTTCCTTAACACAATGGGAACTGCCGGCCGTATGTGTGTGTGCGTGTGTGTGTGTGGTGTGTGTGTGTGTGTGTGTGTGTTGTGTGTGTGGTGTGTGTGTGTGTGCATACGTGCGTGCGTGTGGTGTGCGTGTGTGTGTGTGTGTGTGTGTGTGTGTGTGTGTGTGGTGTGTGTGTGTGTGTGTGTGTGCATACGTGCGTGCGTGCGTGCGTGTGTGTGTGTGTGTGGTGTATGTGTGTGTGTGGGTGTGTGCGTGCGTGCGTGCGTGCGTGCAATGGTGTGTGTGTGTGTGTGTGTGGTGTGCGTGTGCGTGTGTGTGTGTTCGCGCGCGCGCGTGCGCGTGCCCGTGTGCGTGCGTGTGTGTGTGTGTGCGTGTGTGTGTGTGTGTGTTGTTGTGTGTGTGTGTGTGTGTGGGTGTGTGTGTGGTGTGTGTGCGTGCGTGCGTGCGCGTGTGTGTTGTGTGTGAGCGTGCACGCGCGTGCGTGCGTTTTTTTTTTCATCCTTATGTTTTTTAAACACATTTTGGACTCTATACTTGAAATCATCGACTGAAACATTTTCAAAATCAGTACGTTGGCTGTCTCTGTATCAGTCCCTGTCTGTCTGTCTGTCTGTTCTGCCTGTCTGTCTGTCTGTTGTCTGTCTGTCTGTCTTGTTTGTCTGTCTGTCTCTCTCGCGCACGTGATTGTGTGAGTAAGATGTGAACAGAATCACGTATCCAACGTTTGGCCACCGATCATACATGTGATTATAATGCTTACTATACAGTCTAACGGAGGAGGATATGGTCATATAGAATGCCCAGACACGCCGAGCAGTTTCCTGATGACCTGGAATCTCCCAGCTTCGGGGAGTCCCAACAGTCACCACGCGCCACGACGGAGAACTGGTCAAGAGGCTGGGCCTCCCTCTCAGGTGACAAAAACGTATGGCCAGCCTGTTGGTCTCTGCGAAATGTGGTGAACAGACCGTTCACACCCCGTGAACAGGAGGCCTATAGAGAGCCACTGAGATCAACAGAAAGGGGTGAATGTTTCCAATGTGTCCAGCGGGATTAACTAGATACTTACTCTGTACCCCCCCCCCCCCCCCTCCCTACTATATCTCTCTAAAACAAATGTACTACGCTGTAGCAGTTCTTCATTTGTGCAAGGCATGAGCAGACGTGCACAGGGTTTGATGGCACTTCACCTCACAGACGCAGACGTGAAGACCAGAATCAACAAGACTAGGGTAGCTTCCCTCCAGCTGAAGAACGTCTAGGGTTCGAGAGAACCCTGTCAGTCAACTCCAAGATCAGGCTCTTCAACACCAACGTCTGGTCAGTCCGGCTATATGGAGCCGAGACGTGGAGAACCCCCATAACAACGACCAAGAGGATCCAGACATTCATCAAGCAATTGCCCTGAGACGAACCCTCCACATACGGTGGCCTGACAAAGATCAGCAGTGAAGAACTATGGCAGCAGACAAGACAGAAGTCGGCGGGAGCTGATGTCCAACAACGCCGCTGGAGGTGGATAGGCCACACTCTGCATAAACCAGCCACCAGCAACACGAGACAAGCCCTCAGGTGGAACCCCCAGGGAAAAAGGGAAGAGGAGCCTGCACCGAGGAACTGGGACGCAGATGCCAAGAAGATGGGCCCACACATGGGGGCAGCTGGAGAGACTGGCCCAGGACAGAGACAGCTGGAGGAACCTTGTCAACGGCCAAGGTCCCAGTGGGGGCGATGGGCAGAAGTGAAGTGAAGAACAGGGTTTGCGATCCTTTCACAGTCTCCGTGTTCGTCACTGTTCCTTATCGAGCAGCCAACATCAAAGGCTCCACCAGGGCTGCAAATCTGTCCGTAAATGAAAAACTCCTTTCATCTTATCTATACATTTATCATCTGATCAGACGCCACCTTTGAGAGTGACAAGAACCTGGGAGATATAACACATGTATAATCCTGAAAATAACTGTGCGCTACAAATTTAGCACCTGGATTGTCCGAGAGAGAAAAAAAATGTAGATATGAAACAACAATCCTACACCCAGAGGGGGTACTGTAGAAACTTTGGCAAGCGTATGGAACGTGCTTTAAAAAGTGATTTCGGTCCCTTAAATGGTGAAAAACTCACTGTGTGAGTGAAAAGAAACAAAAAGGTAATACATGTATAATCCTGAAAAATAACTGCGCTACAAATGTAGTACTCGGAGTGTCTGAAAAAAAGTAGGTATGAAACAAAAAATCCTAAAACCCAGGGAGGGTACTGTGTGGAGACTTTGGGCAATTCTGTGTAATGCGTTTTAAAAAAATGATTTCTGTTCCTGAATATTGCAGAGAAAAGGACTGCAACAACTCCATTGTGTAGCTAATTGGGAACATGTTCTCGAGGATATTGAAGTATATGCTTGAACAGATGTGGTAAACCTTTACTGATACACACACACAATCTCTCTCTCTCTCTCTCTCTCTCTCTCTCTCTCTCTCTCTCTCTCTCTCTGTCTCTGTCTCGCTCTGTCTCTCTCTCTCTCTCGTCTCTCTTGTCTCTCTGTCTCTCTCTCTCTCTCTGTCTCTCTCTCTCTCTCTCTCTCTCTCTATCTCTCTCTCTCTCACACACACACACACACACACACACGACACACACAACGCGCACACCGAGCGCGCGCGCGCGCGCGTGTGTGCGTGTGTGTGTGTATGTGTGGTGTGTGTGTGTGTGGTGTGGTGCATGTGTTTATGACTACTACATAGCGCCTATCCTCGGTTTAAGAGACCAAGCTCTCTAAGCGCTTTACAATCCACGATCGTTACACAAACGGGCTGTACTACCGGGTAGTGCCGACTGAAGAGCTGCAAGCTGGCGCTTCATTTAGTCGTTTTCCCGTGTCATCCAGTCAGTATCATTCACTCATTTCCTTACTCTCTTCATTCTTTCCATTTCTCATGCAGAGTGCATACTGTATTGTAACGTGTCAGCTATACCAACGGCCAAAACTGGCCTTCTCTTACGAAAGTTGGTGATGGGATTTTACGTGTGTGCAAGATGCTATGCGTGCGTTCACACACAGAACCTCGATTTATAGTCTCATTCGATGGACTGTATGGGGAATGGAGTCAGAATTAAACTCCGAGGGGAAAATCCCTCTGTACCGAAATGGCCCGCGGAGATTCGAACCCGCAACCCCAGGATTACCAAAGATAAGAGTTAGGCGCTCTACCACTTATTTATTCCAGCCCCCTGGTGTGTGTGTGTGTGTGTGTGTGTGTGTGTGTGTGTGGTGTGTGTGTGTGTGTGTGTGTGTGTGTGTGGTGTGTGTGTGTGTGTGCGCGGCGCGCGCGCGCGCGCGCGCGTGCGTGCATGCGTGTGTGTGTGTGTGTGTGTGTGTGTGTGTCCTGTGTGTGTGTGTGTGTGTGAGGGGGGGGGGGATGTCTAGTAGTAAAACATAGGCATTGGTCTCTTCAATGTGCCCATGTGTCCCAAACCCTTCATCAAAACCTTTCTGGATTCAGCTGTTTGTTTCCACAGCAAAGCTGTCAGTGAAATCAAATACCGAAAATGATGTGTGATGAGGCCTCACTGATAATTTCTAAAGCTACACCATCGCTTCTAGTTAAGAGACAGACAGAGAGAGAGAGAGAGAGAGAGAGAGAGAGAGAGAGAGAGAGAGAGAGAATCTAACAGACAGACAGACAGACAGACAGAGAGAGAGAGACATAGAGAGAGAGAGACAGACCAGAGTGAGACAGAGACAGATGAGACAGACAGACAGAGAGACAGACAGACAGACAGACCGCGAGAGAGAGAGAGAGAGAGACGGAGAGAGAGAGAGAGAGAGATGAGAGAGAGGAGAGAGAGAGAGAGATCACAGCCATGTATAGACAGCTTCCATTGTAATTGAATACCATGGAACTACCGTCGCTCGAAAGACGGCAAAGTAAACAGAGGCAATCCTACAATTTCAGCCATGGAGCTGTTCACACTGAAGAGTTGATCAATACATTCAACCTCGTCAGCCAACTTGGGGTTTCATTTTTTACCCCAATTTTCCCCCAAACATTATTAATAATACACACAAATATGTATTACATCTCGCAAAAGCAGTTTTGTTGTCGTTGTTGTTGCTGTTGTTGTTTTTTTTTTTTGTGTGTGTGTCTGTCTGTAAACATCGACCGCGCGACATTGTCATTGCCTCAGTTGTCATTTCCCAGAATGCCACAGATTTGTTCCTGTGTATGCGCATGCGCTGAAAAGGAGTTGTGCCGGAGGGGGGTGGGATGGGGTGTTGGAGCAGCGAAAAGGGGGTGGGGGAGAATGAGGTGGAGGGGGGTCTGACAGATGACTGAAAGCCGTAGAAAGCATGAAATGATTAGCTAACTGTCCAATCCTAAGTTGTTCAGATCCAACATCCACCCTAACACAAACAGACAAACGAAGGCAAATAGAATACATTACAAAAACATTCGCAAACAGATTCATGCTATTCCAAAACTGTAAACTCGAAGCTATCCATGGATATTGAAGATCGTAACGATCAGTTTAAATACGACACACTAAGAAAAATATTTTTAAAAGCCTTCGAGCCAGTTAAAAGTATGCAATCTTAACGTCTGCATATTCATTAAAAATAACTTCTGGATACTCTAGGATACCATCAGTATATAATTATGTGTATTTTTTTAGTAGGACTGGTTGGCAGTTATTAGTTTTTTTTTCTTTTGGACATGTGTATGAGTTTTCGATTTGTTGATGTTGCTCTTGTTTCTGATTTTTCTGTTCTTCTGTCCAGAGTTTGGTTATATAATCCATTACTTTTTCAGTTGTGAAATGTTGAAATTATATGTGCAGAAACATGAAAATAAAAAGGGGTGAAAAAGGAGATCATGGCAACAGCGAGTGTGAGACATAACAAAGTGCAGAGGTCAATTTACAGACTGCTTCTGCTTATACGTCACCAAGGGCAAAAGGGCGTGGACATCACCTCGTGTCAGTTGAGATGATAAATAGCGGCAACTTAAAACATTATTTTGCTTCTTCTTAAATAGGGGGTGCTTGAGATATATTCAGACTGGTTGAGTGTTGCCAAAAGGTCTCGGGCAGAAAAGTAAAACGAGCAGTTAAAAAAAAATCCAATCACCCCACACACGCACGCACTGGGCACACACAAACCTACGCACCACACTACAGTCACTCAAACTACCACACACCACACTACATCGTTCATAGAGTTCGACAGACCCGGACACAGCACAACAAACCACCCACACCACACCACACAAATGGCGTCTCGGTTGCTTATTCATTTTTGTGGTGATAGGTTCATTCAGTGATGCGACATGGATCGCGGAATCAGTTGTTTGTCACCTTGGCAACGTTTTTTCCAAAAAAAACTAATCTCTGCTGCCCAACAATCCCCAGGCCAGAGCATTGGTATAAGCTGGGAAGACCCGATGACCCGTGACGAAACTTGATTTACTATTGACTATGGCTTTGTTTACTACCGTATCTTCTCTAATGCTCATTCCCCCGCCAATCCCTAGTTCTGCCCCTACTATATCTCCTCTCATCCTACTTTCCGCCTCCTCGCGCTGCGCCCACGACATGAGGTTCGACGCTTGAGTTTATTTTATATCCGTGAATGCTCTTGCCCTCCTTAGGTCTCTTATGGTTCAATGAATAAGACCCTAAGCTAAGCGCGCCCCATGCTGTCTGTGTGATGAGGGGTTTCAGTTCAGGTGCTGTAAATTTAATTCCATGCGTCATAATTTGCGCCTGGGTGGTTCTGGCACGGACTCCCTTACACCTCCTTGATCGTGGCAGGTGTGTGGATGAGATTAGTTTGCAGGAATGGCACTCTATGGTAGTCTTCAAGTTGGTAAAATACAAATGCACTCTTGCCGAATCTATTCTGGGGTTATTAATGGTTTGGTCCACAGCGCACCCCTCAACAAAAAGGTATTTCTATAGGGGGAGAGTTAGGCGGTAAAGAAGGACGGGGGACCGGGGCGGGGGGGGGGGGGGGGGGTGGCGGAGTTTTCCTATCACCATACACGCCCAAAGAACCGACTAACACATTCACCATGGCATGGACGTTGCAAGTGCCATGGCTCACTGAGAGTGGTAGGTGCTACATTTTTACGTGGAGTGGGTGTTTCGACGCTGAGTTGTAGAGTTGGACACCCGCTTTGTAAATACTCCGGGGTTTCGCTGTTTCTTTGTATTTCTTGGTTGTTTCTGGGCTCATTTCTGTATTGCATATTGATCATCCTGTTCCTATGCTATACTGCCCCTTAGCCCTGTCGTGATACTCTCCCGCTTCATCTCCAGTTCTAGCCCTGATAAGGACGCTTCACCGGCATACGGGGAAAGACAAGGGACGAGCCGTGGCGGGGCCTTTTTGTTATTACCACGTAAAAACAGGTTAAGGTAGTGTACGGTCATGTGAGAGCAAGAAGGAGCGGGGCTGAAGAAAGGACAGAGATGAAAGGAGGGAACCGCTGTGCTTGGCTTGCGTTGAAGAGAGAAGAGAAAGGACGTGCGGTGATACAAAATGACGGAAGAGGAATTTCGTAGGAACGGGCTTGGGTTTGTCACAAGGGGAACGTGGCTACGTTACTTGTCACCAGTGTTTTCTTATTGCCTCAATGGTACTGACACAAAAATAGTTTGTTAGTTAAACATATGCGTGTTACGCGTTTGACATGGGAACCATCCGCTGGTCGAAAGCCGGCGGCCAAAGCGGGGCGTTGCGATACGATTGATACTGAAGGAACCGCAGGACGGGCCAGCCCGGCCCACAAACAGAGCAAAGATGATGCAACCACGCCGGCCGCCCGACACCGCCATCACACAACCAGGCAGCACCAACAAACCACACACAAGACAACACACCCACACACACGACCCCCCCACCCCAGATCCAAATCGTCTTCCAAGAGTCGCCAATGAAATTTTGACTAGTGTTTGCTGATTGCGTAGGTAGTATGGAGACATGAGGTGCCGTGGTCTTGTTATTTGAATGTGGTTGTACGTTGAAGCGTCGGTGTGTCGGGGTGCGTGTTTCGTGTGCTTGATCAAACCCAAAAAATCGCAACAAGCAACAGCGCTAGTCGCAGTGTGTGTGTGTGGTGGCTGTAGCGAGTGAGACGATGGCAGTTCTGTGACTGCTGTCGCAGTAAAAGGTTTGTGGTGGACTGTATTGCAATTTGTTCTGCATGATGGGATCTTCCCCTGGACCCAAGGTGTCGCCACCGCAGTTCAGGTATCCGATGTGTGCGGAACCGTGCATCAGTGCGGGTTGAGAGCCAGAGGGCCCGCTGGGCTCCCTATCGCTGGCCCGGGACTCCACGGGAACCCCGCTGTGTGGAATGCGCTAGGTACATTTTGTAAACGTGCCCACACTTACGCGTATATGCTACACTGGAAAAAATGTCTAGCGATCACTCACATAGTCTATGCACACTACTCTCGACATCAAAGTTGCACTGGGTTTACATCTATTCATTCCCCGACGGTCGGTCCCTCTTCTTGAAACAGCACGACTCGTCTTTGCAGCGTGCCGTTTGTTATTTACCTGGTACTGCGCATCTCATTTTCCACTAATGCTCTGGAACGGACATTAACGGAGAGTGAATCATATGATGGAGTGAAACAAAGACGATAACAAGGTGCAAGGACAAGTTGTTATGTGGTGTTGACAGTTAAGAGAATATGCAAAGGCTGGAGATGCGACTGTAACAACAAGAGGAGTGGAGAGTGAGGAGAGGACCGTTGAAGTGAGGTAGGCGAGGTGTGCATGCAGCATCGGATGTTTACGGCATTGGTGCTTTTTGTGTTTGCTGCACGCTAACAAGTAGTTTAGAAGACGGAGAGAAAGAAGGCGGTCTTGGTTTTGAAGAAGGAGGAAGAAGGCGGAGAGAGGAAGCGACCGAGGGACAGAGGAGGGAGGTGTTTTGGAGTGCGGCGAGCGAGGGAGAGTGGAGGAAGAGGAGGAGAGAAGGTGATGGATGAGGGGAGGGGAGGGAAAGGGAGGGAGATTGAGAATTTGGATGGAAAGAGAGGAGACAGAGAGAGGGAGTGGAAGAAAACACTTCAGTTGTTGGTTTAAAAAGAGAGTGGTGGAAGACCGAAGGGTTTTGTGTTTGCTTCTTCTGTAAAAAGGAAATGGAACAGGACAGTATAGGAGAATAGGGGAAAGAAAGGGGCAGCATTGCCAGGAGGGGAAAAGGATGGACAGAAAAAGATCACATAAAGTCAATGAAACCAAGATAAACATTTGTCATCACTATCCGAAAAAAAAATAAACAGGAATCTCTCAAATATGTGTGTTGTCATATATGATGAGAACGACGGCTAATAGAAAACGAAAAGGTCAAAAAGTGGGTGAATGGGAAATAATAAATGCTTCTCAAAATGAACCTTCAGCAAGCTTATAGTCTCCAAAGGGGGAGACATCTCCAATGGGGAGGAAGCTCCTAACCATAAACTCCTGGGTCATAATAGATGGTATTCGAAAACCTTGATTGTGCTCATCAAGAGTGGACCAGCGGGAGGGAAGAGTGGTAATTGAATCTCGCCTTTGATATTCGAATAACCGTATAAATGGGGGACTGTAATGGACCAGGAGTTAGATGTCGGTGAGACATCACCTGCCATTGAAGATGCCCCGCCCTTTGGAGGCCATATTAAGCTGTGGAGTGAAAGGATCAATAGTTGAGAAGCAGTTTTGAACGAACACGAACACACACTGAGCAGTATGGTGCAAGCAAGAGGAGCAAAAACGGAGTATACTAGGGAAGATTTTAGGCACTACAGCGAAGAAACCTCATAAAGCGCACCCCCCCCCCCACCCTGCACCTCCTATTCCACATCACCCTCCTCCACCATTTCCGTTTTCCCTCCGCCCCCTTCCCACCCAGCCCACCGCCCCCGACATTCATCTTCGCTAGAATGGGACTGTCTCAATTCGTATGAAAGCGCTTCACTGCCAGCATAACTGAGGCCTGGGGCATTGACTCACGAATGACAGCATCATCTGATCCAGTCTGACATCTCCGCACCCAGTCTAAGTCCGTCCGCCAAGTTATTGGTCACGTCATGGATTGAGTCGCGTGGGCTGGCTTTAATCTTGACGTTGTTCTAACAAGTGCTCTGAGACTGTCCCTTATTGAACTGCCCGGTTTTTTGTTTTGCGGGCTCTAGACTAGTCGGCTTTTCATTCATCTGAATTTGATGGATTACGGAGGTATCCTGGTAGAGTACTGGGTCGAGATTCCGAGACGAAGTCGCGGAACTTCTGTTTGAATACGTCTCATCTCTCTCTCCTCTCTCTCTCGGTCGTCTCTCGTCTCTCTGCTCCTCTCTCTCCTTCTCTCAACACAACACACCCACACCACAACACACCACACCAACACACACACACCACACACACACACACACCAACACACACAAGCAGCAACACACACCACACACACAGCGCACGAGCACACACACTTTCACTTTCACTCTCTATCTCTGCTCACAGTCACTTCTTTATTTATCTCCTCTCTGTGCTTTCACTCCTCGTCTTCGCTGTCTCACTCAGACGTCACGGTGTCGGTCGGCCTGCCTCTCATCATCTACCACTGCTGCTCTCTCTACTACTGCTCTTCACTTGTCTTTCGCTCACTGTCTCACTCACTCACTGGTGCTGGTACTGTCCGCTTTCTCGCTCTCTCTTCTCTGCTCGTACTCAGTCCGCTGTCTCGCATCTCCTCTAAAGGGGTCTCTCAGCGTCTCATCCTCGCTCAGAATGCAAAACACGTCTATGGTGCTCAATGTGGAGATAGATTACATACATGGGAAAGTGTAGATTTTGGATTACGATAGAATGTAACAGTGCGCCGTAAAGCTATGTCAATTAAATGTTTAAAGCTTACTACAAGTCTGTTATTTCACAAAAGGGCAAGGAGAGTGAAGTACACATATTCTGTTCTGACCACTCGTGACAGGGTTGAGTGCCCATTTAAGAGCTACAGCCAAATCGAGAAGAATCTGTGTAAAGGGGGGATGATGTCTATTGACGGGAGCAGTAGTAGCTCAGGGCTGGAGAGGAAGACATTTATGTACATAGTTTCATGGCGCTTTTGGCACAGCGAGATGCTGGCTCCCGAGCATTGCTGGTGAATCACTCAGTGATGAATAAATGTGTTGTGGCTCCCGGTAAGCAGGAGATGCTGTGACTCAGTGAGGAATATTAGTGATGATGGTGGTTGGTTACAGCGAGGATGCTTGTGCCTCTAGTGATGAATAATTGTGTGGCTTGGTTACAGCGAGATGCTTGAGAGCTTTCTGTGTCAGTGTGATGAAGAATTGGGGGGCTTGGTCCAGTCAGCGAGAAGATGCTGTGACGGAGGAATAATTGTGTGGTCTTGGTTACAGCGAGGATTTGCTGTGCTCAGTGCCCTCCCCCCCACATGAACCTTGACGAAGTGTAGTTTGTTTTTGCTTGGCTCTTGGTACTGGTACAGCGAGAGATGCTTGCTCAGTTGATACCCAATTGTGGGATTGGTTACAGGCTAGATGATAGTGTGTCGTGATGAATCATATCTGTGTTGTGTCTGCTCTTGGGACCCTCGAGATGTTGATGCTCGGTGACCCACCCCCCCCTCCCATGTGGGGCCCTGGACCAGCGAGATGCTGGTGTGGCTCCCCCCTGAATAATTTGGGGGCTGTGGTAAAGCGGAGATGCTCTGTAGATTGATGTGCTCAGTGATGTATATCAGTGATCTGATGCATAATGGTTGGTGGTTGGTACAGCGAGATGCGGTGCTCAGTGATGAATAATCTGTGTGTGCTTGGTTTACAGATCAGGATGCTCCGTGGCTCAGTGATGAAATAATGTGTGGCTTGTAGTAAAGCGAGATTGCTCAATGTGCTGCTCAGTGTGGGTTTTGGGGATACAGTGATGAAGAATTTGTGGGGCTTGGTTGCTGGTCTCGGTGGTTGCTTGTTGGTGTGGTTTTGGTTCTACCGCGAGATCGAGGGATGGTGCCTGTTGTCAGTGCGTGAGTGGAGGGATGAATATAATAGGAATAATAATAATTAACCGTGTGTGGTGGCTTACGCTTGCACATCATGTGGCGAATGATGCACTGTGCCTGCAGGGTGAGGAATAATTCGTGTGTGTCTCCACTGTACCTGTAGGTACACATGGTTACGTGGCCTACGCGTTGTTTTAATGAGTTTCCGTTTAATGAGATGGGTGAGAATGGGAAATGGCGAACTTCAGACGATTATACCGACATTCATTGTCAAATCCTTTGAATCGGTTCTATGTCACTGGTCAGTCTTTGTCTTCTTATGTCTGTGATGTGTTGTGTGTAGTGTTGTTTGATGTATGTTGTCTACTGCCCTTCCTCGTCTCTCTCTCTCTCTCTTCTCTCTCCTTCTCTCCCCTCCCCCATCCGTGCCATGTCTCTTCAGTATGTTGTCGTGTCTGTTTGTCTCTGTTCCTGCATTGTCTGTCAAAAACCACAAGATTTTTCACAACACACACACACCTACACAACACATTCCCCCACACACACTTATATATCTCTTTAATCTTCTGTTACTCTGTCTCTGTCTCTGTCTGTCACACTCTGTTCTGGTCGTCTGTTTCTCGGTCTGTCTCTGCTCCAGCAGACTTTCACACACACTGACGTTGTTGGGTTGTATTCGTATCTCTCTCCATCTCTTCTCTATGGCGGTCTCTCATACTCACACTGGCGGTCTCTCACAGACACTCGCACACACTCGCATCACTCGCTCCCAGCATAAACTCACATTCTTACAACACCACAGACCCACACACAAGGATCACACTAGACAAGAGACACATTGCACCTGTTGCACGCACCCTCACAACCACATCCAGTTGATGTGGGGTCCATCATACCCAAGGACACATGCGTTCACGTCATTCTGCCAGTCCATCACTGACCTGTAGTGTAAACAGCTGACGTGTAAGAGAGAGCAGCATACCATTGATAAAACGCACTGCACATCTCTCCTTGCACACACACGCACACCAAACACACATGCTTCACCTGCGAAGAAGGGACAGAACATTTTTTTAAACGACCAAATGCTTGATGTCAGCCCACTCTCTATCTCTCGCTCAAAGCATCTATTCTCTATTCTCTCTCTTCTCTCTTTGGATTACCGTCAGTTGCGTTGTCTGTTGTCTGTCTTTCGCACTGCCTGTCTCTCACCACACGAAACAAACAAACAAACACACACAAACACACACTATGTGTCACACCACCACTCTCTCTCTTCTCTCTCTCTTCTCAAGGACACAACACACACACACGCATACTTACACACATCACACACACATCACTCACTCACTCCCACACACACGCACACACAACCACACAACACACACCCACCCAACACCAACCACACAACACACCACCACACACACACACAACACCAAAGCGTGGTTTAGTGTTAATGTTGCCGCAGCCGAGTAAATAGGGGGATGACGGCCAGGTTTTTTGGGGTTTTTTTTAGGACAGAGCAATGGCCAGATGTCGAACTTGTGACAAAAGAGGTTTCAGAAGAAATTTTTGAACGGCGGATCAGGAAACATTTGAAGAGTCAAATGGATCCACCCTTCGTTATACATCGGCAGAGTGTTGGTGGTTAGTGTCATCTGCTACCTGGTGATAGTGAATGGGTTTGGGTGTGTTTGTCCCCTTAGGTGGATTTGAGTCTGAGTATATACTATCATTAATTGCAGTTTCGAACACTGCTTGGTGAGCATCGCGCTTGGTTTCAGAACAAACAGGTCATAAATTTAAGGAAGATGTCACCTGTGTACGGTAAAAAGTGTCCGCTGAAAACAAAATGTCCGCACGCGAACTGACATTCAAGTGTCCGGCAGAAATCCTGCGGACACTTTGTTCCGCGAGGTGGACATATAACTTACAAAAGCGGAAACAAAGTGTGTCCGCAGCCGTTTCAGCTCAGGTGAGTGGGTGAATGTGTCACGTACACTCCCATGCGTGCGTGCGTGCGTGCGTGCGTTACGATCGTGTGTACGCTGTTGTGCGTGTGTGGTGCGTGTGTGTGTGTGGTGTGTGTGTGTGTGTGTTGTGTGTGTGTGCATCTTAATTTTTTTTTTTAATTTTTTAAAATTTGTTGACTACTTTTTTTGTGCAACAGCGCACAAAGTTTAGATTACGCTCACGTGCGTGCGCGCGCGCATCGCACACACACACACACCACACAACACACACACACACACACACACCACACAAACACACACACAACGCGCAACACAGCACACACGCACGCACGCACGCCACGCAAACGCACACACACCTGAGGCTGAAACGGCTGCGGACACTTTGTTCCGCTTTTGTAAGTTATATGTCACCTCGCGGAACAAAGTGTCCGCAGGATTTCTGCGACACTT
>JADBJO010003871.1:160000-224391 GCA_016801955.1 Conus betulinus | reverse complement strand
CTCTCTCTCTCTCGCCCTCTCTCCACCAGCCACCACCCACACACACAATACCCGGAGCTGGCCAGAGCTATTGGATGGTTCATGGGGATCCTGCCCATGATACCTATCCAGGGGTCATGATCTACAGGCTGGTCTTCAGCAACTGGCACTTTCAGAGAGAGGTACTGTCAGTCTGAGGGGAAATCATGTCCCATTTACTTTCTGACTGCAATGTATCGTCACCCTTTTGAATGTATTGCTGGCATTTTCTGACCACAGGGTCACCCCTAGGACTGAGAGTTGTAACGTAACTGTATACAACTGTCACCCCTAGGACTGATAATTCTGTCAAAAACTGTCACCCCTTGGAAAGCTGTCACCCTTAGGAGCAATATATTGTATCCTACAATGAAAAAAACCAGTCACTTTTAGGACTGATAATTGTATCCTAACTGTAAAAAAAAAAAACAGTCACTCTTAGGACTGATATTGTATCCCATTTTAAAAAAAAAAAAAAAAAAGTCACTCTTAGGACTGATAATTGTATCCTAACTTTTTTTTTAAAAAGTCACACCCCTAGGACTGATAATTGCATCCTAATTTTTTTTTAAAGTTACCCCTAGGACTGATAATTGTATTCTAACTTTTAAAAAGTCACCCCTAGGACTGATAATTGTATCCTAACTTTTAAAAAGTCACCCCTAGGACTGATAATTGTATCCTAACTTTAAAAAAGTCACCCCTAGGACTGATAATTGTATCCAAACTTTAAAAAAAAAAGTTACCCCTAGGACTGATAATTGTATCCTAACTTTTAAAAAAGTCACCCCTAGGACTGATAATTGTATCCAAACTTTAAAAAAAAAAAAGTCACCCCTAGGACTGATAATTGTATCCAAACTTTAAAAAAAAAAAAGTCACCCCTAGGACTGATAATTGTATCCAAACTTTAAAAGAAAAAAAAGTCACCCCTAGGACTGATAATTGTATCCAAACTTAAAAAAAAAAAAAGTCACCCCTAGGACTGATAAATGTATCTTAGTTGTAAAGAAAAAAAAAACTGTCATCCATAGGACTGATAATTGTATCCTAACTGTGAAAAAAAGCCCAGTCACCGTAGAACTGATAATTGCATCTTAGCTGTTAAACAAAACTGTCACCCCAAGGACTGATGATTGTATCCTAACTGTAAAAAAAAACAACAAACGAACAAACAAAACGCAAAAAAAAAAAAAAAAAAACACTACACATAGGCTGATAATTGTATGTTAACTGTTAAAATAAGACGTCCCCTAGGACTGGTAGTATCTGTAAAAAAAACTGTCACCCCTGTGACTGGAAATTGTATCCTAACTGTAAAAAACACAAAACAAAGCAGAACAAAACAAAAAAGAAAAGAAAAAAAAAAACGTTCACTCGTAGGAGTTATAATTGTATCCTAACTGTAAAAAAAAAAAGCTTTCACTCCCAGGACTTTTGATTGTGTTCTACAGTAAGAAAAACTGTAACCCCTAGGACTTACAATTGTATCTTAGCTGTCAAAAAAAAAACAGTCACTCCTAGGACTGTTAATTGTATCTGAACTGTAAAAAAAAACTGTCACCCTTGGACTGATAATTGTATTCTAACTGTAACAAAAAGCAATCACCCTGGGATTGATAATTTTATCCTAACTGTAAAAAAAAGTCACATCTAGGACTGACAATTGTATCTTAACGAAAAAAAAAAAAAAGAAGAACAGTTACCCATAGGTCTGATGGTTGTATCCTGACTGGAAAAGAACTGTCATCTGTTTGACTTAAAATTGTATCCTAGCCATAAAAAAAAACGGTCACCCCCAAGGACTGATAATTGTATCCTAACGATAAAAAAAACTGTCCCCCTGGGACTTATGATTATAACCCTAACTGTGAAAAATTGTTTATACCCTAACTGCGAAAAAAAAAAAAAAAAAACTGTCACCCCTAAGACTGACAATTGTTTCTTAACTGTAAAAAACAGTCACACCTAGGACTTACGATTGTATCCTAACTGTGAAAGAAACCTCACTCCTTTGAGTCAAAATTGTATCTAAACTGTAAAAAGACAGCCACCCCCCTAGGACTGATGATTGTATCTTAACTGAAAAAAAGAATGTTCCCCCTTAGGACTGATGATTGTATCCTAACTGTTAAAAAAGCAGTCATCCCATGGTCTGATAATTGTATCCTAACCATAAAAAATGGTCACCCCCCTGGGACTGATAATTGCATCCTAACTGTAAAAAAACTGTCACCTCTAGGACTGATGACTGTATCCTAATTGTGAAAAAACTGTCATCCCAAGGACTGATAATTGTATCCTAACCATAAAAAAAGAGTTATCCCAAGGACTGATAATTGTATCCTAACCATAAAAAAGAGTTACCCCAAGACTGATGATGATGTATCGTACGGTAAAAAAAGATGTCACCCCTAAGACTGATGATTGTATCTTTACTGTGAAAAAAAAAACAGCCCCAGTCACCATAGGACTGATGATTGTATCCTAACTGTAAAGAAAAACTGTTACCCCTAGGACTGCTAATTAAATGCTAGTTATTCTAGTTTTCTGACGGTTACATATAGTCACTTTTGGGATTGTTAGTTATGTCCTGGTTGGTGTCGTTTTCTGACTGTGACATGCAGTCAGCCATAGGACTGTTAATGACGTCCACATTACTGTTGTTTTCAGACTGTAACCTACTGTCATCCAAAGGCCTGTTAATTATGTACTAGTCAATATTTTCTGATTGTAATATACAGTCAAGTCTGTGACTGATAACTGTACCACAGATACTGCCATTTTGACCGTAAAAACAGTCATCCCAGTGACTGTTAATCATGTCTTAGTAACTCATTTTCTGACTATGACAGTCACTCCTTTGACTGTTAATTCTAGGTACTGACGTTTCCTGACTGTAAAAATGGTAATCACTGTGGCTATTAGTTTTATCCAAGTTACAGTCATTTTCTGACTGTGAAACACAGTCACCCATAAGACAGTTAATTGAATTCTAGTTACTGTCAATTTATGACTGTACCCATAGAGTTACCCTAGGACTGTTCATTATATCTTAGCAGTAGTCGTTTTTCTGACTGCAAAAAAAATGTCTCTTCTAAGTCTGTGAATAATATCTTTGTTATTGTTTTTTTCTGACTGCGAAATGCAGTCACCTTTAGGGCTGTTAATCCTAGTTATAGTTGTTTCCTGGCTTTGAAATACTGTCACACCCTTAGACTGTTAATAAAGTCCAAGTTACTGTCATTTTCTGCTGAAAAATGCAGTCACTTCTAGGATTATTGATTATTGTCATTTTCTGATTGTAACTTAGTCACCCCTTGGTTGATTATATCCTTGATGCTGACATGTTCAGACTGTATAACTTATAAGTCGTCTCAGACATAAGTAAAGTGGTTAAATGCGAAGTTTTGACCGCTACGTTTCGGTCAAAAGCAGTAAGAAGACATTTCCCAGTGTGCCCTTGAGTCTTTCACTTTATCAAAGATGGCGACGAAGTGGTCTTACACGCCAATGGCAGGCTTTTCCAAATCTTCAAAAGTTGCTTAAGTATTGCGATTATGAAAATGACAGGGTTTTGTGTTTTTGTTTTTTTTTTTTAATTACGAGTTTTTGTCCGAGATATTACACGGACATGAAATTTAGGTGAACAGGTCTGGTGTATGATCTGTGGGCTTGTGTAAGAATACTCCTGCATGCATGCATGTACACATGTGTGCATACGTTTATGTATGTATGCCTGTCCAAATACTATCACACTGCCCCTCTTTGCACTTCGTGAGTTCACTGAAGGCTGGCATGGTGGCAAAGTAGAGTTAGCTCCCATTCTCCATTTTAATTCTGTTAAGAGAATCCCCATGTGTGGTGATGTTCCTCACCAAGTGGATATAGCGAGAAGAATATCATAAAACTACTTTTAATATGAAATTCCTTTTACTGATCTATGGTGGTTGTTAGGGGGTTTTTCAAGCGTATTATGGGCAAAATGTGTTGAAAAACGTATTATAATGATTTCTGTTCTTTTGTTTGTTTTTAGCGCAGTATTGGTGAAATTTGCTGCAAAAGTATTTTGATGATCTGTATTTGTTTGCTTGCTGAGGGTTTTTTTGCCCAAATTTTGGTGAAATGTGCTAAAAGATATTTTAATGATTTGCGTGCATGTGTTTCTTTTCAGCGTCTGAGTTCCCAGCTGAAGCCGTCCAAGTTCTGGGAGCGTTCCCACAAAAGAGGATGTGCTGATGACTGAAGATGAAGAAGAGAAATTGTGAAGGAATTGTCCTCACTGCCTGAGTACTGTACATGTTTAGTGTCTTAGTCTTTTTCTTGTTTCCTCTATCAGTGAGATTTGCAGGGGTGGGGGGGGGGGGGGGGGGGGGGGGGTCAGACAGGATGATAGTTATTCCATTTCCATTCATGCATGGATTGTTTTTTTATGATTCAGCTTTCACTTTTCTTGGCCCAAATTACAGTGCAAGGTGCTTGGGTTTTATTTTTCTCTTGAAATTGCAGTTCTATGTTGTATGATAGATTATATCAGATTTTGTGTATAATGTTTGCTGTGGTATTATGATATAAGATTTCTTTTGTTCTGTTTTCAATGACATAACGATATCAGTTTTTTTTTTTTCTGTTTTCTGTGACATAGTGATACCCATTTTTCCTTTTTTTTATTTGAATGATCAGATCAGATTTTATTTTTGCAAATTTCATGCCTTTTTTCAAAGATAGTTGATGTAAGAGTTGATTTTTTTTCTCTAAAGTTACCTGATGTCTCTTCTATGATGTAATGATATCAGATTTTTTTTTATAGTCTATATGAATACTGATGTTAGATTTAAATTTTTATTATATAATATCAGATTTATTTTTGTTCTGTTTTCCGTGGTAGGTGATATCAGATGGATTTTTTTTTTGTTGTTCAGAATTTGATTTTAGAATGATATCAGATTCATTTTGATTTGGCGTAGATGTTGTACAGTAAAACCAGCTCTGAGGATGATTGAAATTTGTTTCTTCAGTCATTTATAGGATAACCGACTTCAGTGAAGTCAAAAAATAAATTCATTAACAAACAGAGCTGCTTCACTAATAATAAAGAGTACTTGTCTTTATCCCCTAGATTATTAGCAGCAGTGTGAGTGTGACCAGTGTTACAAAACGTGTTTCGGGCATAACCAGATTCAGTGTCAGTGGAACAGGAAAAAGTGGTGCACTTGCCTGAACTGTTATTTTGTCTGCTGTAGATTTCATGGGCTGTTCGTTTTATGTTCTTTGTTGTAGGTTTCATAGGTGCTCATCCAGTGTTGTCTGTCTGAGGTTATTGTTTTTTTTTTTTTTATTCCTTTACTTTAATGCCTACTATCACATTGATAATGATTATGCATTGTATCATAAATAATCATATTTGAGTTCTGATGACAGTGAATAGTTCATAAGCTTGGTTGCAGCATAGTCACATGTCCACGCCCACCAACATATTTTTTCTGTATTTTGATTATCATCATTATGGTCAAGGGGATCACACACGGCTTTTTGCAGGTGACAGTAACCATCCTTGAACATCAACTAGAGAGCACCTGTAACTAGACAGTTACATCACCAAAATGAGAATATATCAAAAGGGTGTTCCAATCCAAACGTAAGGATTTCCTCATTTTTGTTCATACTCTCCTACCTCTCTCTGGAGGCAGTTGCTGATCGTATGATGAGTCACCCACAGCATCTGAAATTCTTTTCACTCTTTTTCTTTTTGAAGGATAAGCCTCTAGTCTTGGTAAAAAATCTGATGGTTATATTGTTTTGCCTGGGTTCCTATTGGTATATGATACAACGAAATATGTGTACTGACTTCCGTGCCGCAACTGCTCCAATGGAAAAATGAATAATTGTTTGTTTTTACTTAACAGAGATCTCTGAGGCCAAAGTACAAGCTTATATGAAAAATCTTCTGGCAGGAGGACTGGAACAACTTATAAGATGAAGACTTTTCCATATCTGCTTGACCTCAGATAGATCCTTCTATCTGTTGTAGGGAACCTCTGGGAGGAGACAGCATACTTTTACAGCTTTATACATGTCACACACTTTGACACCCACTTGCACCTTTTCAAAGGTGAAGATGCACCTTGATGCATATACCATGTGATAAGCCAGTTGCCATTAACCACTTTTCTCATGAATACTGGGACATGAATGAAATACTGCACAACAGTCTCCTTCTGGAGGCTCTTCATAGATGCTCCTTCCCATGTCATTTTCATGTTTTTGCATGAGATCCATATTCTCATCCAACACTGTCATAATTGAAAATGAATATTTTTAGCTTATTTCATCTTTTTTTTTAACTTTAAAATTGAATATTGATTTGTCTGTCAGACTTGGACTTTTATTCAAATTTTCAGTCCTGTTTTCCCATTTTACCTCAGTTAACAGCCCTGCGCAGTTTGTGAGACTATCAGCAACATGAACTGAACTAAAGATGTTTAAGCGCTATAAATATTGACATTTTGCGTTTTCCATGTCCTACAATGAAAAGTGCATGGGAGGTAACTCTTTTGGTCTGTGCAAACCAGTATTTCCTGTGACATGAAAATTTATCTTCATCCTTGAACTGAAATGTGGATCCAGGCTGTGTTTGATGTTGTGGAGGGCTAGAAGACTATGCTTTCCCGAGTGCCTTTTTTTAGCACAGAAACTGGCACAGCTTTAAACTAGCATAGCCCAGTAATTATATAAGCTGTCGTGGTTCGTAATTGCGTAAACAGGCATGGCCCTGTCATTGTCATATAAACTCAACAGGTATGGCCCAGTGAGCATATGACTGGCCACGGCCCGATGATGATATAAACTTGACAGACCAGTAAATGTATAACCCGGCATACCTTAGTTATTATAAGCTAGCACAGTCCAATAATTCAAATTTGCCCTGGCCTAGTAATCATCATACAAACTGGCATGGCCCAATAATTATAAATCATATAGACTGCATGGCTGATATAAACTGAAACAGCCCGGTCGATATGTAAACTGAGGCAGCCTGGTATTAATTATGTCAAGTGCCACAGTCCAGCAATTCTAAATCTAGCATAACTATGGTATAAACGGGCACAGTCAAGTAGTAATAAACCAGCATGGCTTCATAATCATATAAACTGGCCACAGCCCAGTAATTATGTTTAAACTGGTATGGACTGGTTATGATCATACAAACTGGCACAGCCTAGTAAAATTATGTATATAGGCATGACCCAGCAAGGGTTAAAGCATTCACAATGGGTACTTCCAAGTGCTTCTGGGGTAAATTTAAGGATACAGGTGAAGTGTCTTAGATAGGTGAGGTCTGGAATGCAAGTTAATTGTTTTGCGTTGGTCAAGTTTGGAATACAGGTCAAAGTTAATAGTAGTAGTTTATTTTGGAATACAAGTCATGTGTCAAATATTATACAAAGGTAATGTTTGGAACACAGGTCAAAGTAAATACATTGTTTACGTTGGAATGCAAGTCATGTGTCTGACATGAGTTAAGTTTGTGTGTGAAAAAATGTGGAAGGAATTATATGTATGATTGTATGTGTGCGTGTGTATGCATTGCACAGCTACAAATCTTGTCAGATTTGATATATAGACTTAAGCTAAATATTTGTTGTCAGAGTGTCTGTAATTGACAGCAATAGACTCCTTAACAAATGAAAAGCTAACACTGCTCAGTTGATAATCTCCCGTATTCTCAGAATCAGATTCCCTAACAAATCAAAAGCTTACACTGCTTAGTTAACGATCTCCCATATTCTCGGAACCCCATGACCCAAGGTCTCAAATGTGCCGTAACTGAGCTGATAGAAGTACCAAGAGCCAAGGTCATAGAGGTACTATGACAAGTGGCACAAAGGTGCCATGCCTGCTAAGAGAGGACTCCAGACGCATGAATTGGCTCAGCATTATGTCGACTGCTGTTGCCTGCAACTGTAGACCTGTCACTGAAGTGATTTCTATTCTATACATTCTGGATGCTTTTTTCCAGTGTGACGGTATTTCCCTGAGTTATTCTGTTTCATTACCTCCCATCAAGTCCGTGTGGTCAGCAAAACACCGCAAGTCTATGTGACCAGCTAAACATCGATCATAAGAAGCTACTACTGCCAAACAGATGTGGAGGTTTTGATGTCTTGCAATGTCTCCTGTGTTTTTTTCTTTCTTTCTGGTGTATGTTAGGAGGGGCGTGTAGTTGAAAGGGGTGAAGTGCTGTACAGCTGATGGTCATGCTGCTTGTGAAATCAGATTTTCATGGCTTGAAAACTGTTCTTGTCTACGCATTAGAAACATGGGTACCTGATCCAGTTCAGGCAACGTTAAGGAGAAGGATGGGCTCTGTCCTCCATAATGATGAACCCTTGTCAAAGTGAATCTGTGACAGATCACTTCCCTATGGTCAAAGAGAGAGAGAGAGAGGAGACGGCCTTGTTCTGTACAAAAACTTATTTGAAGAAGCAGCAGACTTGTTCAGTAGAACAGTGCTGATTCCATTTTTCATGGAAAAACTGTGGCAGCCTGGGTGAAATTATCCTGACCTGTCACAAAACTAAATGCTGAGAGGCTTGCTCAAGTCGTTAAGTGCAGCAAAAATAATGTAAAGGGATAATGGGGAGGGGAGGGGCGGGTGGGAGACCATTATGTTTCGATTACAATTTCAGTCTTCACGAGTTCTGTAGAATGGATGACAATGAAAACAAACTTTACTCTTCATAGAACTTTCAACATGTTCATGTTTTGATTGAAGATGGCTTGTTAGGCACTTCAGACATAATGAAAAAAGCTGAGAAGTCTTTTTCTCCTATGGTCTTTGAACCATTCCCGAGCCAAAGACCAAGCATGAGCAATGGTAACAGCATTATTCTCTGCATGGCATTATGTGTATGGTTTCTGAACCATTCCTTTGTAAAGGCCAAAGACCAAACAACAGCAGTGGTAACAGTATTATTCTGTGTATAGCATTATGTTAAACTAGTTCCGAATTAATATGAAGCCTTTTAAAATCTGCTCAGATGTGGATGGACAAGATTGATTTCTACATTGGCAAACACTGCATCCAATAAGGCCTGTCCTAGATAGAGGCCTGTCCTAGACAGAGGCAGATGCATCCGGATGCAAAGATGGATGCGCTGATGTGTGTGTGCGTGTGTGTGTGTGTGTGTATGCATGCGTGCGTGCACGTGTGTGTGTGTGTGTGTGTGTGTGTGTGTGTGTGTGTGACATAGAGAGGGAAAAACAGAGAGAACTTGTATCACGTTTAGAATTTTTTCGTCTGTTTCTCCTGCTTTCATAGCTCATACTTACATGAAGACTTCTTTAATCAGTTATGAATTTATATGACATTATCCACCAGGAATTGTCAAAGAAGAATCACTGCATGTTGTAGTTTAATGTTTAATCATGTTGTAGTTTGTTTGTCTGGTTTTTTTTTTGTTGTTGTTTTTTTTTTGGGGGGGTGGCAAGGTTTTAATGAAGGGGGTTTAATATCCAAGTATTGATGTTTGCTTTTTTAAGGCAAAACAAGATGACACAAATACAGTGTACAGACCTGTATCCATTTGCTGTCCTGTGTCGAAACTACTTCAATTACTTGAATTGTTGTCTTTGATCTCCAACAACCGGTGAACGCAGATGGCTCTTCCTACCAGTCGCAAGGAAGGTAACAGAATTTGGAGAATTACACAACCCAACGTAACACAGATGAAAAACAAAGATGCAGCTTTTTACAGTCTGATGTCTAATCAAATTTCTTTTTATTTAAGCCCCATTTCATTTTTCATAAAAACAAGATGAATGTTGTCTGAAAAGGTTAGAGGCTAAAATAAATAAAGAATAATCTTTCATCATGTTTGGCAGTTATGTATTTTTCTGCGAACCTGAAATAGTAACTTTCTGTGGATGGTAGGAAGAGCGAACACAGAATGTACATTTTTCATGATGCCAATTTGCACAAAAGTTATGACCCGCATCGCAAACCATTTATGATGAGTCATTGTTTTGATATTGTCCATATCCATGAGTTACATGCCTTTATTTCTGTCACAGATGATGGAACACTTTTAGTTCAGCAATAGTGGAAAGTACACTTTTATTCCTGCCATTGTTGGTGTATTTAATCCACTTGTATAATTGCTGTAGGTGATAGTACTCTTTGAGAACTTTTTATCACTTCATTTGAGAGCACATTTGATATGATAGATCATTGTATTTCACAGATTTGATTTAGTAAATCATATTTGTCGCTGTAGGCTTGATGTATTAGAACATGGTATTTCTCTTTGTTCAATGGAGAAGCCAGGGGGTTTTTTTTCACTAGAAACTGTATCTCCATCTCCTGGAAACTGTACTAATAATTTCCTTTCTTCTGTTATTTCTTTGACTCTGCCATTTTCCTCTTCTATGCCATGCTCAGAGCTCAAGCCTTTCAAATTGTAAGCAAGTGCCGTCAAAATTTCTATGCCATGATCGGAGCTCGGTCCTTTCAGATTGTAAGCAAGTGCCATCAGAACTTCTATGATGTGCTCAGAGTTTAGTTATTTCAGACTGCAAACATTTGCTGTCCATTGTTTTATTATGGACAATGGCATACTTAGAGTTTAATCATTTCTGACTAAGCACATGCTTTCCATTACTTAATAATCACAATGGCATGCTCAAGAGTTCAATCATTTCAGACTAAGCACATGAATTCCACTCTTGTATGATATGCTCAGAGCTTGAACCGGTTCTTTTTCAGTTGTACATTCAGTCATTAGTGAAGACAACTGCACAAACAGTAAAGTTTCACAGCAGTTAGCCTATACTATGATGAATGATTATTGAACACAAGTAGATACCAAGGAGCACAGGCAATTGTTGATCTCAGTGCGGTGTGCACTATCTCCTATTGTTTCACACTGAAGATGTTTTCTTTGTGTCTGACCAAATAGAGCATTCCAGAAATTCTGTTGAAAATTACAGGTGCTTTTGTTTTTATGTGTAGGAAAGTGAAAAGAATGTAACTTTATTTGATAATTTGCTCGTGTTAATTAACTGGCATAGTCAGTATTAAGTTTACCTGATTGATGATGGTATCATGGAAGTATTTGACTACCTTCTCAAAGATAAACATGGTGCGCTGTACACTTCCTTATATTTTTTTACAACATGATTTATATTAATTGAATGTGAAGTTGAAAAATATATACAAGGTTTCTGTCATGTGTAACATGATACCAAGTGTGTGTGTTTATGCATGGTGTACGGTGTAATGGTTACCGTGCCAGATTAATGAGGGATTGATATCATCTGATGCAGCTGAAAGGGGTGCATGGTGACTGACTGGTTGATAACAACTGGCATCACTCAAACCCTTACTTTGTGGCCAAATTGGCAGGACTTCAAATGGTATAATTTGGGAGGGGAAACTTGCATCACTTTTGTACAGAAATCTAGTTTGGGGTTTGTGTATGTGCAAGAGATATAATGATGTGACACATTTCTATGAAAAATTCTGGGAACTGGAGTTTGGGATTTATTATGATGGACTGAAGGAAAACGTGGTGGTTATATCAGAACAAATGTTATATCACCTTATGGGTTTTTTTTTTTTTTTTTTTTTTTTTTAATGCATGTTGATCTTTTTAGTGCCACAATAACTGATTACTTTTTTTTGTGCATCACAAATCTTTATTTGACTACATTCAGAAAAAAAAAATGCATTTGCCAGGTTCAGGTTCAATGCTTAGAGGCGACTGCTTCACATGAATCACAGTCACAGCCTAAAAAGGTAAAAAATGCTCAAAGTCGGCAACAGGCATTCAGGAGGATCTGGGCCCAGAAAAACTTCTTGATCAGTTGACTCTGTAGGTTGGTAATGGTTTGATTGGACTGCTTGGAACTAATGCGTAACAATCTTTCTTGTACTGCTGTAAACTTGTGTCACCCCCGCTCCCCCCCCTTTTTTTTTTTTTTATTGAGTATGAAATTAATAAACACTTACACAAACTTGATTGTGATGCATTTTTTGCTGACTTGTTTTAAATTGTGTGCTGGTTGTGTGAGTGGGTGAAAGGAGGTTGGAAGGGCAGGAGGGAACAAAGGGGTTATGAGTGGGGGGGGGGGAGATAAACCATTGGTTTATTTGTATAAGGCAGTGCCTCTGACTCACGCACGAAGTAATCACACCACAAAGAGATAAAGAACAAATGCTGGGTTGTGCAAATAGGTGAAGATAAACTATTCCAAATGCACACATTCACACATACCTTGTGCATACAAAACATACCATACGCACACTGCATACCATGTGCACTCTATACATAAGCAACCCTGGTATGGCCCTTTGCCCTGGGCTATAAGCAACATTACTACATATGCACAGAGAATTCAATCAAAAACTGACATGACCAACTCTCTACAGAGCAATTGATTCTTAATGTGTGCTTGAAAGATGATGCACACATTTTACCCTTCGTCCCCCAGCGCATAGCAAGGAAAAGGTTTTGGCTCTTTTTAGTAATGCTGTCTTTCCACTCTAAATGCTATTGCCATTCTTGCACTCTTCCTCTGGAAAAAGTTAATGCATTGATGAAATTACCACTTCCATCTCTTCTTGACTGACAACATATTGCATCAGCACAAACTGATGGCATGATTATTATATTACATAAGACACTTCATTCTGTCTGGTGCATACAGTTTGGATTTTAACAGATTAGCACTTATTCTTACACATTTTGAGAAGTGTAAAAACGTATTATGCACTTCTGATGTTTTAATGAAGATTATTGTTGAAACAAACCATTTTGTTTGCTGCTGACATGTGAATGACTCAATTCACAATGAACAGTAAACTCGTATGGTCTTAATTCAGAGTGTTTGACAAAGTTGATCAATATGTGATCTATCCTAGTTTTTATTTATTGAGATACTGATTGATATCTGCACCTCTTCAGGGAAGCAATGGGACTGAAAAGTCTGGTGATTTCACTGCACGCGGGCCAGTCCCTTACAGCTGCAAAAAACTATGAGACCACAGTGTGCAGGATCATAGCTAATGGGAGGGTTTTAAGATGGATGTATCAAGGCTATGACCAAACAGGTGTCCGGTCTGCACATTAGCCCAGCACACTGGTGAGAGCAGACCCTTGACTACCTGACATACCCTCTGCCACTACTATGTGTGTGTTTGTGTGCACATGAATGTACGTATGTGTACATCTGTATGTAGTGTGTTAAACCTTTTCGCAACATGCCGTGTGATAGTGACGGCAACTCGGTTGACCCGTCCATGACGAGCCGTGCCCGGTGACGGCAGCACTGCTATACTGCCTGGACATGACGTGCATCTGTGACAATACAACTATAAAAGAATCCCATGTTCTCTCGTCTGCCATCAAGGGGATGCAGCTGCCATAAATATTTAGAACAGGGTTCTAGTCACTGGAAGGGTAAGTTTACATGCACTAGTGATGACCTTTGTTACCCCAGAGTAGTCTGAATAAAGAGACCCTGTCCAGCACTGGGAAGGCACGTGTGGAATTTCCTGCTTCACTAACATATTGGGAGAAGGAGAATGACATGTGGTTTTTAGAACTGGTTCAGCAAAGTAGTTCAGAAAATGAGGGGGGTAAAGGTGTACAAATTTATCAAAAAGAATCTGAGCTTGATTTATTTGCTCTGTGTATTTAATAGTTTCATACATCTTATCATCTGAAGCCAAAACAGTGGAAAATGTGTACTGTATGCAATGATTTAATTTCCTTTAAAAAAATAATAATTCACTTGGATTACACATATTGAATACCTCAGGCTTTCTCTGCATCTGTTCAAAGTAAGAGCGAAGTTTTATGTCCCTTTCTTCCTCATTTGCTGTTGTCATACTGACATGCTTGTGTTTTATGTTTTACGGAACCATGGTGGTGTGACTCTATCCCTGATGACAGCGTGGCCATTGACGGATTTCACCCCCCTCTCAGAACTGACCGTGACCCCACTGACCACAGGCAAGGCACATGGGGGAGGGGTGTGTGTGTGTATGTCAACAATAGATGGTGTGACAATGCTGATGTGACTGTGAGAAGACGGCTGTGCACTCCTGATGTAGAACTGATATCGCTCTGAGACCAAGATACCAGCCGCGGGAATTCGGACAGTTGTTTTTAACAGTTGTTTATGCTCATCCTGCTGCCAGTGTGTCATGTGCCGCTGCCCATGTTGTTGATACTGTGCAATTTCTTCAGTCTATCTCTCCTGATGCACCCAATTTTATTCTTGGTGATTTTAATGTCTGTAAACAGAAGATTGACTCATCCCTTACATCTTTTAAACAATATATTACCTGTTTTTTTTCGTCGTAAAAACAAAATGTCCGATCTGTGTTATGGCAACATCAATCACGCTTACAAATCTGAACCCCTATCCCCTATCGGAAAATCTGATCATGATGTAGTCCACCTCATACCCGCATATAGACCTAAAATTCAGACAGAACCCATCATAAAGAAGAAGGTTAAGGTATGGGAGCCTGACAGTATTTTGGAATTACAAGGATGTTTTTTGACTGTACTGACTGGGACCTTTTCTTTGAATCCTCTGTCAATATCCATGAAGCAACAGATGTCATATCAGAATATATCATGTTTTGTCAAAGATTTATCATCATTCCATCAAAAACAATCAAAATTTTCCCTAACAATAAACCATGGGTAACGAAGCCACTGAAAACCGTATTAAATGAAAAGAAAATTGCCTTTCAAACAGAAAAACAAAATGGAACGTAAGAAAGTCCAAATAAAACTGAGAAAGGAATACGCTCAGCCCAAACAAAGTACAAAGAGAAGGTTGAATTGCAGTTTCAGTGCGGTAATATGCAGAACGCATGGCAAGGTCTAAAGAAATTAACTGGTCAAACCAAATCCCATCATCACTGTGCCTTACCAAAAGAACAGCAACAACAATTCGCTAATGAACTCAACAAATTTTACTGTCGTTTTGATGCCCATGATTTCACCGATGCATTGGGAGTGATAAAAGAGGATATCAAAGCAAAGATAGAAGATGAGATCATATAGAAGATACGACAATACTTTCAAATGTTTAAAAGACTAAATATATCCAAAAGGCGCCTGGACCAGACAATTAGTAGTGTATTACTCAAGAACTGGATCTCAACTCTGTCATGTCTTCACTAGACTATTCAATTGGTCTATTAAAACTTCAACTGTCCCTTCTCTCTGGAAAGCCTCAGTGATCTGTCCTATACCAATACCAAAAAAGTCTAAACCATCTTCCCTCAATGACTACCGCCCAGTCGCTCTAACATCCATTGTGATGAAGTGTTTCGAAAGAGCAATACTCAGTCACCTCCTCACTGACACAGTCAGTCATCAAGATCCTTATCAGTTTGCATACAAACGCAACAGATGCACAGACGATGCCACTCTCACACTTTTACACAACGCTTACTCACCTGGAGAAAACAGATTCTTTTGTTCGTATTCTTTTTATTGATTTTTCATCAGCTTTTAACACCATCCAGCCTCATCTCTTAGCGCACAAACTTTTATCCTTAAATGTCAGACCCAGGCTTATCCTGTGGATCACAGATTTCCTCATCTCCAGATCCCAGTCAGTGCGCTATCAATCTGTCATGTCATCTGTCCTCTTTTGCTCCACAGGTTCCCCTCAAGGTACCGTTCTTTCTCCTGTCCTCTTTACTCTGTACACCAACGACTGCATTGGTACAGAAAAACACCAGTCATTAAATATTCAGATGATACAGCCCTTGTAGACCTTTCCAATTCTGACGTAACATATTTTGATGAAGTTGAGCGTTTCAGCACCTGGTGTAAAGAAAATTATCTTGAGCTTAACGTCAAAAAAACAAAGGAGATGATCATAGATTTTAGGAAAGCGGAAAATTATGTGCCTGATCTTTACATTGATGGAGAAAAAGTGGAACGGTAGAGGAATACAAATATCTGGGCACAACATTAGACAATAAGCTCACTTTCAATACACACACCAGGTCCGCATACAAAAAATGCCAAATCAGAATGCATTTCCTACGCAAAATTGAGGAATCTGCATGTCCAGCCAAAAATTCTTAAAACATTTTACAGGAGTTTTATTGAGTCTGTCTTGACTTTTTCATGCATTTGCTGGTATGGAAATCTTAATTTGAAAAACAGCAAACTCTTGGATAGCGTTGTGAACATCTGCGGTAAGATTGTTGGTGAGAGACAGGAGAGTATGAGTGAGTTGTATGAAAGGCGTGCGGTCAACAAGGCTCGTGCGATTGTTAGTGACAGTGGGCATACGCTTGCGCGACAGTTTGTGCTCCTTCCATCAGGCAGACGATTTTGTGTTCCCAGAGCTAAGCTGATGCGCACACAAAAAGAGCTTTGTGTTCAAATCCATTGCGCTTTTAAACAAACACAGCGTGCAAGAAGAGGCGATGGATCACCTGTGACACAAGCATGTGCGCGGGTGTGTATGTCTGTGAGCAAGCGGGAAAGTATATAGATGCTGGAGTGTGGGTGTGTTTCTGTTTTTATGTGTGCATGTCCTGGAACAGTGAGGAATAGAAATGTCTGGAATATGTCTTATCTTAATTATTTTTAATGATAAATCCCCCCTCTCTCTCTCTCTCTCTCTCTCTCTCATACGTGCACACATTTATGTATATATAATCATGAGTGGCTGAGTGCGTACTTTATTTGCACTACCAAAAAGAGAAAGATTGAAATTCCCATTTTGGTGTTACACGCATGTTTTATTGTTTGTAAGTAATTTCAATTTCCAGTGTCACGTTTCTGAATCTGAAACAAACATAAACAAGATTGTGTTCTCCCCCATGTTTTACTAACAGTAGCATTGCGTTTTTTGCCCAAAATGTATTTAATTCTATGCTCCTTGCAAAGTTTGTGCTTTACCCTTTCCGTTGATATATAACAATTGCTTGTTAGGTTTATATCAGGAGGTGTAAAATAGAATTTTAAAAAGTGAGAAAATTGCGCGTCTGCAACGGTTGTAAGCACGTGCAGTGCACACGCATGCAGGGAAGCGACGTTGCTCTGCCGCGCTCGTCTGGAAAGTGTTAATGAGCAGTTGGGTCCATGTGTTTATGCCAGTGTACATGGTATGTGCATGTTATGTGCAGGTGTGCATGAGTGATCAGTGGGCAAGTGTGAGCATGCTTCTGCCAACATCCATAAGTGTGCATAAGCATACGTATATATATATATATATATATATATATATATATATATATATATATATATATATATATATATATATATATGTGTGTGTGTGTGTGTGTGTGTGTGTGTGTGTGTGTGTGTGTGTGTGTGTGTGTGTGTATGCCTGTGTACATGGGTGTACATGCATGTGTGTGTGTATGTATGTATGCAACTGATAATTTATGAGGAATGGCTGTTCAGAAGATTACATAATTATTATTGATCAATAACAATAGTGATAATGATGATAGTGGTGAAAATCAAAACACTGATGAATGTAATGCAAATTGGGATGAATATGCTACTACTGCTACTTATACCAATGGAAAAGAAGTGAATAAGGGTTTTTTTTAAGCATATTGCATGCATAACAATACTCGTTAAGATGAATAAGAAAAAAAGAAAAAAGTAGTTAAATGTTCCCATATAAACAATTCACACACTCCACGTACACACACACACACACACACACACTAAAAACTCGCACACACATACACACACACACACACACACACACTTACACACACACACAAACATACATACACGCGCGCACACATATACACAATGGACATCCCACAGTGTATACTCGCATCACTTCATTGTGAAGAAGAAAAAGAAACGCCTGAAGGTGCTGGGGAGGACCCAGAGAAGCACACTGTCTCCTCCTGCCTTTTGAGCAGTCCTGTACCACCCTTGGAGGCCTGCGCTGTGTTGACGATGGGTAGAGGCACCACAGGCAAGGTTCAAGGCTCCCCATCAATGTTAACAGATCTAGAGAACATTTACCAGTGCACTTACATTTGCAGTAGATAACAAGGGAGATCTCTCGAGATTCAATGTCTGTTATCTCAGGTGACATGTTTAGTCATTTTTGTCTGCCTTTGGGAAGGCACAGTATGAGTCCACCCCATTCTGTGGGTTAGTTTTCTTTAGTTAATCATGAGATTATTCCAATATTTGGTAGATAATGTTTCTTGCACTTCATTCCAGTCTGGATGTGGCAAATTCCTCCCTTGATGGTAAGTGCTGAAAGACCGTCTTTCGTGCTGTGACTTTGATCTTTGTTTAGGTGATTCATTAAGTTTCTTACCGCATCAGATTGGCTAATTGTAATCCAGTTTTTTTATTGATCCCTTGTATGCCGGTGTGTCTGGTCTCTTTTCCTCTGACCCTGCATGACCTGGATAGTTCATCCATGTCAGCTTTTGGAATGGAAGGCTGCACATTACTTCTTGCCAAGCAGGGCTTCCCATTCTACTTTCCATGTTCTGAAGCAGGTTCATGGAGTGGGTCAGTATCACGGCTCGTTGAGTTTGAAGCTTGTCAGTTGGGGAGGGGTGGTGGTTTGCATGTGTGTGTCTGTGTGTGTGTGTATTTGTGCGCGCGCGTGTGTGTGTGAGACAGATGATGATGAGTGGGGAGATACATAAGAAAGTGATTGCAAAGAAAACAGAGACGGACATTACCAGACCTTGGAGACTGATGTATGCATAGGTAGTCAAGACAGAGGGGTGCAAAACCACAAAACTCCAACATCAGAAAAACTAACAGAGCAGTCCACAATGAAATGTCTACTTCAGGAGTATTTAATTGATATATGATATACTCTAATATAACCAAAACACAGCAATGAAAGCAATGCCATAGCAAAAGCAACACAGAAAATGAGACTAAAAACTCCAACATACCAAAAGACCAGATCTACAGCAAGCTAAAATATCACAAGATAGCTCTGATGCATTACACCGCATCAAGGATACGACTAAAGCCAAATACCCATTAAACTTTTGGAATTTATGTTAGAAAATTTGATAAATAAAACAAAATACCGAAATTTTCAAAACTGACAGGCGAGACCTAAATCACGCTGCAATGACACAGAACGTCCTCAATGGCACCCTAATGCACCCTACAAGGGTTACAATACCCTCAGTAATTCTTCAGCTCCCTGAACCCAGGGATATGTGATCGTTTATCTTCAAGGATGCCCTCTATGATGCCTGAACTACCCACACCCAGGGGTGACTAACAGGCAAGGCAAGGCCATCCATCCACCCATTCTATGCTCTTCCTATGGTACTCACAATCTAGTGGGTTAGGAATCCAAACACAAGTGACACACTTCAAATGATCACTGAATGGCCAACATCAGCTCACAATAAATGTACACATCTTAAACTACACGTCACGACAAAAAGGATTAAAAAGATTATCTTCTAAAAGAACTTGCAACGAACTTTGTGGGAAAATGCCTCCATTTTCCTTGCGTGCCCACGCACACACACACACACACATACACACATGGGTGAAAATACTGAGATTCTTTTGTAAACAGTTTTTCTTGCACTTTGTTTTGTTTTTGTAAAACTTTTATTCATTTTCGTTATGGCACTGATCAGTGGAGAATGGAGTGGTGCAGATGAAGGTGATGATGATGGGGGAGGGAACTTGATGGAGAGAATTAAGATTGCCCAAAAAATAGATACGTGTGGGACACCCTTTGTTAATGAGTCAACAGATACTGGTAGTAGTGATATTACATTAAAATCATCCACAAAGTAATGCTTGCGTCAATTGGTAATTGCCAGTAAAATACTGTTTTCAAAAGTACAATACCAAATATTTCTTCAGCTATCAGTCCCAGGGTCTGGTTTCTTTTGATGGGACCGGCACCCAAATATAAACAGGAGCTGCGTCAGAATGAAAAAAAATTGTATACTGATTTACAAGAAGTGTGTACATCATGATCAAACCAAATTTCAGATCTATCGCTTCATGTGTGATTGCACTTCTTAGTCCATAAGTTGCGTCGCATTAAATATACATCACATCTTTTGGTTCCGACTCTGGTTTAAAGATGCCCACTCTTCATTCTCTATGAATACAGCACTGCAGTCATCCTTCAATGCGTCTTTCACAGTCTTAGATCTGAGCCTGTTACCATGGGGGAAAACCGACCCAAAAACATGTTTTCCTCCTCAACAAACGAGCAAAAGGACTCTGCCAGAGTGGAAAATGCGAAAGGTTCAAGGCTCCCCATCAATGTTAACAGATCTAGAGAAAAAAATGTAGCCTTTCCTGAACCCCGCTGTTTAGTTTTCAAATGGTTGAAGTCGGTCTATGGTCCGGGGCCCCCCCCCCCCCTCCCCCCCACTCTCTAAAATATCATCTTGATCCACAATTTCTTGATGGTAACAGTAAACAAAAAATAACCTCACACGGCCTTTTTCAGGGCTGTAAAACTCATATAGGAAAGAATGTTAGGTCTTGGACAGGTCAGACTCGCACTCTAGTGATGGCAATGTCGGCACACATGATGCCTGAGCACAGAAAAGAGAACTGTACATGAAAAACATTTGCATTAAGCAACCATTTCCTACTTCTCTCATTGTTGCTTTTCTGCTTTCTGTTTGTTTTTTGTGTATTTTTGCAAAGGTTAATTCTAGCTTGATGCCTGAAACCTGTATGATCACCTTCTTTTGACTACCGCTCCAGAATTGTGTCACCAAAGGAGAACACAAACACACACACACACACACACACACACACATTGCCTATGGTCAACAAATAGTCGGATTGGTAAGTGGTAAACAAGTCACTGTTTTTCCTAAGTTTCTCATTATGAGGAATTAGCTGACCATTTTTTTTTTTTTTTCTTGTTTTCATTTTGCTACAATTTCCAGCTTTTTTTCAAGATAAATAATTTGAAGTTTACATTCATATGGTCGCTCTTTTTTTTCTTTTTCTTCCTAGCTTATCTCTTCTTTTTTTCCTAGTTAATCTCTTCAACATCCAGCTAGTGCTGCAGCACTGTTACCAGAATTCACCATACCTGATTGAGACGTTGTAATCAATGACCCAAATGCAGTACATCAAAACTTCAAAAATCATGTACATCACCGCACACTGATCACACACAAACACACGTACAATATCATCATCATCATTACAATGAAGCCTAATCCTGCAACGGCTGACACTATAAAGATGGAAGAAAAGAGAACACAGATCTACAAACCACTAAACATGGAAGTTCACAGACAGATAGCATAAGTTTATGTATGGGAGAATATTATGCTAATTTTGTTCCACAGGTTTTAATCTTTGAAAAAGGACAACCAAAAAAGTTCATCTCACAGCCTTCTAATCTCATAGTCCATGTTTTAATCCATGTGAATCATTCAACGCAAGGCTGTCTTAATATCAAAATCTTATGGTCCATGTTGTAACCACTGTAAATCACTTGAGGCAAGATTAGCAGAACATCAGACAGGTAAATCACCAGATCGTGAGCAAATCACCCACCATTTCAGAAACCAACAAGACTAAATCTGCATATATACATATAGATAACACACACGAGATTTAAAACAAACAGCATGCACCGGAAGTACATGCAAGATATGGCACACACCACAGCCAGCCACAGAGTGGGACAGACTATTCTGCGACCCAACATTACATAAAAGTTTATCAGATTATGGCAAAACTGTGCATTTTCTATCATATTAGTTACATTGAATACCTTGCAAAGCAAAGCTCTCAAATTCATAAAATGAACAAATAAAAAGTGCAGACAGAAACAAGCAAAAAAAAATCATTATTACTCTTGCTCAAGAGCATGATTTTACTTCTTCGGTGAAATTTTGGTTTTGTAAACAATCAAACAAACATCTGAAAAATAATTTTTGAACTAACACGATTGATTTCAATTCCGCTCTACTACAATCATTTTCTAAGTGTATCGTTTTCATTATTACTGTAAAACGTGTAGTGTTATCACCCTTGTTTCACTGGCTCTGCTCTGTTACTAGCCTACGCTATGGGCAACCAACCACCACTGGAGTCTGTCTGTACAACATCAATTAAACTGATGATAAAGGGTCAAAGAACTAAAGTCTGCAAACATCGAACAAATAAAAAATGGTTCATGAGCTGGTATTTGTCTATACTTGCATCAGTTAAACTGACCAATGAAACGGTTAATGAACTGGTTACCGTCAGATCACAAAAATGCTCCTGATTAGTGCTGACAGAACATGGCTGACATGGAGGTCCTGTTGCTGAACAAACGTCTACATTCTGTGTCTGCTCTGAAGAACATGGCGACGGCACACCTCTCATCCTCAACCTGTGCACTCCATCCCAGCCGTCTTCTACACCATTCCCGCAACACTTAGTTGTCGGGCATTCTCAGGAACGCAGCCTCCTGCTGCTTGAGCAGATCGAAGATGATTGGTGGCGTGTCGCAACCCACCTGGTCCTCCAGGAAGCGGTAGGACTCACGAGTGTCATCCAGCCAGTAGCTCTTGGGCAGGGAGAACAGCTCCTCCTCGTCCACACCCTCCAACCCCTCCATGTTAATGGACCCTGCCACCACACAGCATCAGTGTCATCATCATAAGAACAGTTTATCCTTCACCGCCTGCTTGTTAATGGGCCTGCCACTATGCATCATCATCATCAGAAAGGTCCTCATCCTTACCTCACTCATGTTAAGGGACCATTCACCAAGCAATATCATCATCATTAGAACAGCTCCCAGTCTTTGATCACTCCCCCCCTCCATGTTAATGGACCTTGCCACTACACATCATCACCATCTTCATCGTCATAAGAACAGATCCTTATTTTTCACACTTTCCTCCATGTAAACGAAAAATACCACCATGCATCATCATCATTAGCATAGCACCTCTTCATCCACCCCTCCAGAATAATGGACTCTGCCACAATATATCATCATCATCATTAGCACAGCTCCTCTTCATCCACCCCCTTCAGAATAATGGACTCTGCCACAATATATCATCATCATCATTAGCCCAGCTCCTCTTCTTCCAACCCCTCCATGATCATGAACCCTGCCAATATACATAATCACCTTTAGCACTGCTCCCCTTCTCAACCCTCTCCATGTTAATGGACCCCGCCACCATACATCATCATCATTGGAATGGCTCTTCTTTTCCAGGTGTGACATTTCAAACTACTAAATCGACTGGAAACATTGCATTGGTTGGGGATTGGCGGAGGCCACCAGTGGACAAGAGGGGCCACAAATGCATTTGGAGGGGGGGTGGGGTTCTTAGTCAATATTCCCCATTTATCACAGACGGCACAAAAGAAAAAGGTATGTGTGAGTGAATGAGTGAGTGAGTGAGATGTGTATGTGTGTGTGTGTTGTGTGTGTGTGTGTGTGTGTGTGTGTGTGTGTGTGTTTTTCTACAAATTTTATAAATCTGATTTTAAGGAGAAGTATATTTCTAGCTTACCAGATGTTTATATTTACCCTCTTATCAAATTTAGATGTTCTAATCATAAATTACCAATTGAAGTAGATCGTCGATTTGCTATTCTAAAAGAAGAATGGTTATGTAATAAATGTGACATGCCTGCAATAGGTGATGAATTTCATTTTTTCACGGAATGTTCATCATACGTTATTTTGCGCAACACGTATTTGCCAAAAAGATTTATCTCCCCCCAATCTGTCTATGACTTTTGTCAAATGATGTCTTCTACTAATTGAAAACAAATGCTTATATTGTCAAAGTATATTAGATTTTCTCAAGTGTTGTAAATTGTTGGTCTATGTCAGCATTGACTTGCAGTTTATGTTTTATTTTGGCTTGTTTGTTTTCCTTTTCCTGTTATTGTGTTGAACACACCCTTCCTCCCATACCCCAAAAGGGACAAAAGGAATAAATATTGTATTGTATTGTATATTATATTGTGTGTGTGTGTGTGTGTGTGTGTGTGTGTGTGTTTCTTTGGCAATGATCTGTATTTATTAGGGTGGGCACAAAAGCAACAGTGGTTCTGTGGCAAATGTTCCAGGGTTCTCTATTTCCTGGAGTGGACACAATACCTACACAGATTTCCTTGACAAGGTTCTCCATTACCTGGAGTGGGCACAAAGCCGATGGGGGTTTCTCTGGCAATGCCCTGTTCTCCTTTGCAGCGACGCAGGATCCAGTCAATCACTCGGATGTTCTCCCCAAACCCTGGCCACAAGAACTTGCCGTCCTTGTCCGTGCGGAACCAGTTCACATGGAAGATTTTGGGCATCTGAAACAGAATTCACAGAGAGAATTTCATAAGCTAACAATTCACACTGGAGATTATGGGCATTTGTATCAGTGTCAAAAGTATACTTTTTCATGTAGGCCATGCCAACATGCATCTGATATCATGATCAATCTAATAACTACTGCTATCATGATTAACAGTTGAAAAATAAAACTATTTTTAATGCCCCCAACATGTAGGATGTACAGACCTAATGCTTACAGCTCTGAACTCTCACTGCCTCCTACCAAAAAGATGACACACCAGCCTAATGCTCATAGGTCAGGATTTTCACTGTACAGTGGGTATTATTATTATCATCATCATCATTATCATCATAGTTATCATTATTGTTATCATTATTATAACACAACATTTTATAAAGTGTCTTGCCAAAGGTTCTAAGCACTGACAATCCACACTCTCATGTATGTAATGGGGGCTGCCTACCTGTGTAGTGCTGACTGAAGAGCTGCCTGCCGTTGCTTCATTCAGTCATTTCCCATGTCATTCAGTCAATATCTTTCATCAATTTCCTTACTTCTTTCACTCTCTCCAAATTTCTCACGCAGGGTGCAAGCTAAGTGTACGTTTCATCCGTACCAACTTATCATCATTATTATCATTATCATTGTTATTATCATTATCATTCGTAGTATAATTTTCATATGAGACAATGTTCAGACTAATGTTTAAAGCTCTGAATTTTCACTGCCTGCTACAGAGAGATGTACTGGACTAGTGCTTACAGCTCTGAACTTTCACTGCCTCCTACAAAGAGGTACAGGACTAGTGCTTACAGCTCTGAACTTTCACTGCCTGCTACAGAGAAGATGTACTGGACTAGTGCTTACAGCTCTGAACTTTCACTGCCTCCTACAAAGAGGTACAGGACTAGTGCTTACAGCTCTGAACTTTCACTGCCTGCTACAGAGAAGATGTACTGGACTAGTGCTTACAGCTCTGAACTTTCACTGCCTTCTACAAAGAGGTACTGGACTACAGCTCTGAACTTTTACTGCCTCCTACAAAGAAGAGGTACAGGACTAGTGCTTACAGCTCTGAACTTTTACTGCCTCCTACAAAGAAGAGGTACAGGACTAGTGCTTACAGCTCCAAACTTTCTCTGCCTCCTACAAAGAAGAGGTACAGGACTAGTGCTTACAGCTCCGAACTTTCGCTGCCTACTACAAAGAAGAGGTACAGGACTAGTGCTTACAGCTCCGAACTTTCTCTGCTGCCTCCTACAAAGAAGAGGTACAGGACTAGTGCTTACAGCTCCGAACTTTCGCTTTCTACTACAAAGAAGAGGTACAGGACTAGTGCTTACAGCTCCGAACTTTCTGCCTGCTACTACAAAGAAGAGGTACAGGACTAGTGTTGACAGCTCTGAACTTTCTCCAAGTCTTCAGTTCAAGCACATGAAGCAGACATGGGAAAACAAATGATGAACCGCATGTCCCCTGCATACCCACCATGCCAGGAGACAGGCCTGTGAACAGCTAGGGGTGAAAGGGGAGGAGGTGGGGGGGGGGGGGGGGGGGGGCACCCTGCTCACCTTCCTGTTGGGCCTGGGCATGTTGAGCCAGTGTTGCAGGTAGTGGCCAAAGTTGTATCCCATGAAGGGCCGCATGGCCATGGGTCGTGCATGATCTTCTTGCCTGCCACACCCACAACATGCTTCGCTGAACACAGTGCGCAACGACATATTGCGAAACGCTTGGCTGAATGTAATGCGCTGAGTGCGAAACGCTTGGCTAAATGTAATGCGCTGAGTGCGAAACTTGGCTAAATGTAATGCGCTGAGTGCGAAACGCTTGGCTGAAGGTAATGCGCAGATTACGAACACTTGGCTGAATGTAATGCGCAATGACATGTCACATCACACTCACTTAACTGGGCAAAGATTACAATGGCACAACACACTTTGCGGAACACAGCATACAGTGACCCATTGCACACTTCACTGGACAAAGGGTACAATGACACAACACACTTTGCGGAACACAGCATACAGTGACGCATTGCACACTTCACTGGACAAAGGGTACAATGACACAACACACTTTGCGGAACACAGCATACAGTGACCCATTGCAACACATTTTACTGAACACAATGTACAATGACATTACACAGTACAGTTTTACCAAAAACAAAATACAATGACACTACACTGCACATGTTTACTGGACCCAGTGTTCCATTACACATCACTACACACTTCACTGAACACAGCATACAACTGACACCACACACTTCATGCTGCAGTGTACATTTACACACCGCTACACATTTCACAACAAACAGTGACACAATATATTTAACTGTAAACAGTGTACATGACACCACTTAGCACACTTCACTGAGCACAGTGTGCAATGACAACACTGCAGCACACGATACTGGATAACATGTATACTGACACAACACTACACACTTCACTGAACACAGTGTGCAATGACGCACTGCAGCACACGACACTGAACAACATGTATACTGACACATCACTACACACTTCACTGAGCACAGCGTACACTGACGCACTGCAGCACACACGACACTGAACAACATGTATACTGACACATCACTACACACTCACTGAGCACAGCGTACACTGACGCACTGCAGCACACGACACTGGACAACATGTATGCTGACACATTACTACACACTTTACTGAACACAGTGTACAATGACGCACTGTAGTACATGGCACTGGACATGTATACTGACACTACATACATGACAAATCAGTGCATTACATATGAAATACTCCAGCCGTCTCTGAAAAACATTACAATGTAATCAATTAAGATTGGTACCTGTCACTTTATTTACTTTACCTGCCACGTTACTAATGTACAATGATTGTTCTCCAATGGCATGACAAGATTTACACTTAGCTTTACATGTGACATCAATATTTTTACAAAGATTGCTCTCCAATGACATGACCAAATTACATTGCATGTAGAATTGCTCATACCATTGCAATAACACTGATGCAAACACATTTTTCAAGACTTGTTGTCTTCACTGTTAGGAAAATGAAAAATTTAACACCTGAACCTTTTTGTTGTTTTTTTAAGCATTTCTTTATTGAACAGATGTGTACATAAACAAAATACTGAACTGAAGCAACAACAAGCAAATACTTATGATGTGCTCAGTGACAGAAAATTTAACAACTTGTTGAGGTGATTTCTGCCTTCATATCAACTTACCCTGAACTCGGCAGCGGCAGTGGTTTCTGACTTGACACAGGCTCCAATCATGACGCCGTGCTCCCAGCTCTTGGACTCGAACACCAGGGGTACCCCTACCAACCAATCATAATCCTCTTCACACATAAACCATGGGGAAACCTACCAGCCAATCACAGTCCGTCAATCTTCAATCAAGGGGACTCATACCCACCAATCATAGTTCACGTCACTCGTCAACCAGGAAACCCCCTGCAAACCAGTACACAGTCCATGTCACTCATTAATCATGGTCCATGTCACTCAGCAATCATGGTCCAAGTCACCCATCAATCATGGTCCATGTCACTCAGCAATCATGGTCCATGTCACTCAGCAATGAGTCCATGTCACTCAGCAATCATGGTCCATGTCACTCAGCAACCATGGTCCATGTCACTCAGCAGTCATGGTCCATGTCACTCAGCAATCATGGTCCATGTCCCTGTGCAATGATGTCACTCCATGTCACTCAGCAATGAGTCCACGTCACTCAGCAATGGGTCCATGTCACTCATCAATTATGGCCCACGTCACTCATCAATCATCCATGTCATGGTCCATGGTCCATGTCACTCATCAATCATGGTCCATGTCACTCAGCAATGGGTCCATGTCACTCATCAATCATGGTCCATGTCACTCATCAATCATGGTCCATGTCACTCAGCAATGGGTCCATGTCACTCATCAATCATGGTCCATGTCACTCATCAATCATGGTCCATGTCACTCGTCAATCATGGTCCATGTCCATGTCACTCGTCAATCATGGTCCATGTCACTCAGCAATGGGTCCATGTCACTCAGCATTGGGTCCATGTCACTCATCAATCATGGTCCATGTCACTCATCAATCATGGTCCATGTTACTCGTCAATCATGGTCCATGTCACTCGTCAATCATGGTCCATGTCACTCAGCAATGGGTCCATGTCACTCAGCAATCATGGTCCATGTCACTCATCAATCATAGTCTATGTTACTCATCAGTCATGGTCCATGTCACTCAGCATGGGTCCATGTCACTCAGCAATCATGGTCCATGTCACTCATCAATCATGGTCCATGTCACCCATCAATCATGCATGGTCCACGTCACTCATCAATCATGGTCCATGTCACTCATCAATCATGGTCCATGTCACTCATCAATCATGGTCCATGTCACTCAGCAATCATGGTCCATATAACTCAGCAATCATGGTCCATGTCACTCAGCATTGGGTCCCTGTCACTCATCAATCGTGGTCCATGTCACCCTGCAATCTGGTCCATGTCACTCATCAATCATGGTCCATGTCACTCAGCAATCATGGTCCCTGTCACTCATCAATCATGGTCCATGTCACTCAGCAATCATGGTCCATGTCACTCATCAACCAGAGGAACCTTTCCAACTACAGTCCACAACATTTATCAACTATGGGAATTCCTACCAACTAATCACAGTGGATGTTACTTATCAACCAAGGACAGTCCTAACAACCAATCACAGTCCATATCACACGAGAACAGGAGCCATGATAACCAATCACAGTCCATGTACTACACCATGCGATCACTGTTCATGTCACTTATCTACCTGGGGACCCCCACAAACTGAAAGCCAACTCTATCATCATTCATTGCCCATGGTGCTCCCTTCCACACAAACTCCTTCAATGTCTCCTAATAAAGGGAGTGGGGAAGGGGAGGGGGGACAAGGGTGGGGGGGGGGGGGGGGGGGCAAGGGTCTGGGGCAATCAAACATTGCCACATCAGTCAGCAAGCAGGACAATCTCCACCTAAATGTTTCAAAAGACACTCCATACATCCTGCTTGAGAACTAATAACAGCCAAATTTAAGCACATGACATCAAACCTAGGATGTCCAAAGCCATTTCAAATCACCAGGCAGTGCACCTCCGATAGCAGCAAGCAATGCAACGCTTATTTAACAGACGATACCAGACAGACAACAAACCAACTGCTGCCAGGCAGTGGAAAGTGTCGCACACCTGCAAGATGGAAGACAGCGAGTTTAAGCCCCGCTTTGTGGATACTTCAGCCTCACATGGACTCCTGCATACAGTGCAGTGTGCAACAGGCTGAAATACATAGCTGCCAGCCTTCTGGAAGTGAAAATTCAGGAACCAGGGGGATGAAGGGGATTGAGTGGGCTGAAGAGGGGTAAGTTCAGCTGTTGACTAAAAGGATTTCTAACCCTCTCATAATTCAGTTGACAAATGTGGGGTCTAAAAAAGGAAAACGCATTTTCCATACATAGATTGCCAACATCCACATACCATCATTTGGGCTTTATTTTACAATAGTGTATCATTCCTGCTAAAAAAAAAAAAAAACCCTAAGCCTCATACATTTACAACAAACTTTGGAATTCTGGACTATAGTCTCAGGTAATTTGGGATTTCAGTGATAATTTCTTACGTAGTGAAATTTCAGAAAAAAAAACTTGGGAGCATTGGCATCTACGGAAATGGGAAAACTAAAACCACACAGCTCAGTAGGTGCCATTTCATATCACCAAAGTGACTTGGTAGCAGTGCAGTGTCTCCTCTGGTGGGGTTCTGGACTGTCTGTGCTGGTGTCATGATGGCACAAACTAGAGTAAGCAGGACTACCAATATGTCAAAAGCACAAAGTGTAGCATTCTGACATGTTAAGCGTAGCATTCCAAGTTAAAGCATAGCACTTGTATGCAATACAAGTCACTCAATAGCACCTTAAGCTGCCCTTCATTTGGCACATGACACAGTCACAAACCAAAAAAGTCCAAAGTCTTACCAATTACATCTGGTTTTGACTTGACCTACAAAAAAAAATCAGAATGGCCGACAGCAAAGCAAGTCAACAGGCAACTAAATCACAATCGTCTATAGCGATTTTTCTTCTACTTTTCAGTGCTCTCAATTCTAAGCCTGGCCATTTTTTTTTTTCCAACAAATAAGCCTACGGTCTAAAGATCAATTAATCTTAGTTCTGTTTAACCCAATGCTAACTCTGTGAAGCATGTTCTTTTTGTAATTTAAAAATTTTTTTCTTTGGGGCATAGCATATCACCCCAAAATGAAGCAGCACAGCATCGTCAATAAAACTGTCGCAAGCTGCACTGAGCGTGTAGCACTTGGCCGTTCTAGGTGACTCAACCCCTACCCAGGTCTATGCCATCACAACCCCATCACCGGCTGTACAGAAGAGCTTGTACGCAGTACAGACTTCAGTGGCAGTGTCAGACACAACAAAGAACTGGGAAGTCAGCTTTACAATTACAGATGGCTTCTGAATTTTCAAAAAAAAAAAAAAAAAAAAGGCAAGTGACTGCAATGGTTGGTTATAAGCGAAAGCAAAGAAACAGACACACACACAGCAGTCTACAATCTGTTACTAGGATTTTTTGACAAAATGTGGAGCAATTTAGACCTGAAACATTGGTAATTTCGTCTTCAAAATTTCAATTCAGTTTGTATGACTCTTTAAACAAATTAACTGGTAGTTGTGCAGATATGTTACGTTGTAAAAAAGAATCTCAGTAGTCTGAAAGCTGAATTACATATACATTAGACTAACAAACCATACTCAATCCTATTTCATAGCAGGTCTGCTTTCACGCATTTGTCTCAACTGGACACAAACTGGACCCTAATGCCTACATTAACCTATTCTTATACCAGTAGGGGAATTTTTTTTTTTTTTTCAATCTCTGTTACGTTGTACATGGTGCCACCTTTCACACATTACCTTTTGGTCGCGCCGTCCTCCGAAGATGATGGCACTAATGGGGACGCCAGCAGGATCTTCCCACCTGGGGTGGATGATGGGACACTGGCTGGCCGGGCAGGTGAATCGGGCATTCGGATGAGCAGCCAATTTACAGCCTGGCTCGTACACTTCATCTTTCCACGTCTTGATCAGCATATGCTGTAATACATAAAAGAGAAAGAGAGAGACAAAGAGAGAGAGTAAGGTAGATGAATTAATGTTGCTCATAGCCCAGCTGACTACACCGTGTTGAAGTCACCTCACAAGTCATTATTAAAAAAAGAAAGAAAAATTCATTCACACAACCCTTTAAAACACACTTCTGAAAACGCACTGGAAGTTTTTTTTAAAAAGTCTTTCCTCCATAAAATCTTCGATCAGATGAAAAATGTTAATCTCCCTCAGAAATTCAAAGATCACATCAGGTGGGACATCTCTGAACAGTATTCTCATTGAGTCTGCTGTAAAGCATTTATGTCTTACATTATGTTTAGAGAGAGAGTGAGAGGGACAATCTGACACACATGCTATTCCCAACACTTGTATCATTCACACTCGCACACATCTTGACACATTCAACACTCAGCCAGTAGCCATGCTACTACAATTTAAAATCAGTTCACCGAACCCTGCCAAAGCCAACAAGTTTGAAAAATGAAACACGGAAACATGGTCAGAGGAAGAGGTAAAAGTTGAGAGCACAAATGCAAATGGTTTACTTTCCCAACACCAATATCAGAAGAAAAAAAAATCCACATAAAAGAAAATCAATTTGGTAAGCAGTACTGGTTGCTGATATTTGATCAGCTGAATCAGTACAATACTGGAGGTTACTGGTAATGCAAACAGCTTCCACTCACACTGAGACAGCTTAATACATGTGCAACAATCAGAACTTGAACCCTTCACACCAACATCTTGAGACATGATTCAATATATCATTCACACACAGACATCTTGATGCGTGTATAGCAATCAGTACACCACATTCACAAGCAAGTTGACATATGTATATCAATCAACAGTCACACCAGTCATACTCAGACAACTTGACACAAATACAACAATCAACAGTCACACCATTCACACAGAAATAACCTGACACTGTGTAGCAATCTGACACTGGGAAAATTTCAAAAATGTGTAACAAACAACAGTCACACCATCCACAAAAGAGACAATCAGACACATGTACGACGATCATTAGTCAATCATTTGAAACAACTTAACATATGCATACCATCAACAGTCACACCTTTCACACAAGAGACAATCTGACCCATATAAACAATCAATTGGCAATTCATTTGAAAGAACTTGACACGTGTATATCAATCAACATTCACACCATTCATACACAGGCAATTTCATGCACATGTAACAATCAACAGTCACATCATTTACACACACACAACATGACATATCATTAACAACCAACAGTCACACCTTTTACACTGAGCCAACTTAACACATGTACAATAATGAACAGTTACATCCTTCACATAGAAACAACTTAACACATGTACAGCAATAAACAGTCATACTTTTCACACAGAGACAATGTCATACACTTACCACAATAAACATTCACACACAGACAACATAACAATACATACACACAGCAGTCTCAGAGACAACGTGACAAAGTATAATAATCAACACTCACTCCATTCACACAGAGAATAAAACACAACAATGTACCACAATTAACAATCACACCATTCACATGACGACAACAACATATGTACATCAAACAACACGCACTATTCACACACAGATAACTTAACACACGTGCAAAACAACCAATGATCATACTATTCACACAAAGATAACTAAAATACATAGGAATCAACACGAGCACCATTCAAACACAGACAACCCGACACCCGTGAAGCAATCAACATTCACATTATTCCCACTGGATACAACACATGTTCAGCCATCACAATTAACATAACTGGCACACAGACAACTTGGCACATGTAAAACAATCAATTTCTATACAATTCACACAGAGACATCTTGATTCACACTCAATAATCAGCATTCACATTATTCTCACAGACACATCTTGTACAACAATAAACACTCACACCATTCCCATACAGACAGCATGACACCTGTTCAACAATTAACACCCGTACCATTCACACCTACACAATGTGGTCATATTAATCAATCAAACTAAAATCATTTACACAGACACACCTGGACAACAATCAACACAAACTAAAAAACATAGACAAAGTCATGCTCATACACAAAAACTGACATTCCATTTGAATAAACATTACTGAAAGTCTGTATACGATACATAAAAATTTTCATATAATAAAATGTAACTGAACATCTACAGATGTTTACCTGCACACAGCACTGATATTCCATAAATAAAACTGGTATGATAACAATAATTTTTAACTGTTATCGTTTATAATAATCTATAAATCATTTTGGTTTTTGGCTTGTGGCTGGCTATTTCATGCACACATTGCCAAGAAAAACCCATTCAGGAATCCCTTAGTTCTGTCAGCCATTCTCCTTCTGAATTCTTCTGCAATGTTATCCTTCACTTAGATCATAGCTATACATGACTCCAGTGCTGCAGTTAACAGTGACATTTCGCTACACTGGTGTGGATGGTTTGCCATGTTTCAGCACTTTTTGGTGTATGAGCTTCAGTGGGCTATCGGAGGGGTCCGTTGTGGAATGAGTGATATCAAGGTACACACTCAACTGTTGCTGTTTGTATGTTGTTGTTTTTTCCTTCATCTTAAACTTTCATGTACTTTGTCTTGGTTTTCTAGTATTTGAAAAAGTTACTGAGAAACTCACTATTACTTGCGCATTTTTGTACTTTTCAAGCACACGTAACATGATAGTTGTGCACAGCCAAAATTAACATCATTCTCCCATTGCTCTAACTTTGTCTACATGAGATGCTTCACTTGTGGAGAAGGGGCTGTGGAATGGTGTGCAAGGTAGAGTCCGATGTGTGACAGAAAATCATCAAAAGCCCTGAGTGACAGTCAGTGAGGTGTGGCAAGCTGTGGCCAGTATAAATAAACGCTGGGAAGTTCCAGTCATCAGGCTGTGACAGAATAAAATGTAAAACTGATTAAGCTTACAATTTTGTCCTAAAGTTTCATATACTTACATCAGTGTTCAATTCCCATACTTAAAATTCCTAAATTTTGTATTCACTTGCATGCTCTAATTAATGAAACGTTTCTAAGAAAGGTGTACATTCATCAATGCACACAAAAATAAAAACCCTATTAAAAAAAATTATGAGATAAAGCCTGTATAAACTTGCACACCAAAACTCAAACACCATTTGAAAAAAAAAACATGAAAAAGAGGAAAAAAAAATCCAGACCTGAGGATGATAAAAAAAATCCAGACACCTGTCTGATGGGACCATGCTGACTTATGTGTATTTTCACCCCATATTTTTCTGGTTAACTAGCAAGACCGTGCTGCTCAACATACCTGTGATTTTTCATCCTCCAGACCCTCCCAAAAATAGTCTCCATCAGCTGTCTCTCTCCGACGTTGGTGAAGATGGAGTTTTCTTGAAAGCTCTTCATGGCGTTGGGATTGGTCATCATGTTGGTGCCCGGAGCGACACCAAAGAATCCTGCTTCAGGGTTGATGGCTCGCAGTTCTCTCGCTTTCTTCGTCAAATCGCATCCACGCAATGTCATCCCCTGCACACAATACCTCCACCTTATGGTGTGTCCTGCATGTGTGTCCTGTGTTTTACGATAAGCAGTTTGCTGTGGACGTCATAACACATTCATGTGATGTCATCCCCTCCACACAGCACATCCACATCATGTGTGTGTCCTGCATGTGTGTCCTGTGTTCTATGATATGTAGTTTGGTGTGAACATTACATCAAATCTTTGTCCCTTTCTGTACGTATTACAACACATCAAGACTGCATCAGCTTGTTCACTCTCATTGGAGTCAATATGCAGACTCACCGACGCAAAAACGTACACAGTCACTGATGTCAACAAATACCCACACTCACAGATGTAACATGTACACATTCACCAATGACACTATGTAACATTCACTGATATCGACAAGTATACACTCACCGATGTAAACATGTACACACTCACTGATGTCTACACATTCACTTTTCATCATTATCAATGCATTCACATTCACCAATGCCAACAAGCAGACTCACTGATGTGAACATATACACACCATAGAGGTTTAAACATGCGCATACTCACATAACGCAAACATATACAAACTCACTGATGTAACCATGTATACATGCACTGATGTAACCCACTAAAGCTAGTATAAACACATTCACTGATCTCATCCTGTACACATTCACTGATGTCAACATGTACATGTTCGCTGATGTCAACATGTACATGTTCGCTGATGTCAACATGTACATGTTCGCTGATGTCAACATGTACATGTTCGCTGATGTCAACATGTACACATCCACTGGTGTTAACATGTATACATTCACTGGCATGAACAAGTAAACACATACCAATGTGAAGATGTACATACTTAACAATGCACATAATGGATGACTCAAAAGTACATAATCATCAACAAACTTCATGACCAACATAACAGGTACACAATCGTTAATGTATTTGATTACTAACACAGCACATAGATGATTATCAACACAGTTGATTACTTATACAACAAGTACACACAATCATTGACACACCTGACAACTAACTGACATACATAATCATCAAAATACTTGATGACTAACACAACAGGTACACACTTATCAACATACTTGATGACTAAACAAACACATAAAAAATCATCTTCACACTTGATTAACATTAACACAACATGTACATAATCATCAATACACTTGATAGCTAACACAACAGATACAAACTTGATACAAACTCATCAACACTCTATGTGACTAACACAACAAGTATACAATCATCAACATACTTCATGACTAATCCACCATGTACAAAATCACCAAAACACAACAGGTCTATAATCATCACCATACTTGATGGTTAAACACAACAGGTACAAAATCAACAGATTTGATGACAAACACAACAGGTACACAATTGTCAACACACTGGATGACAAACACAACAGGTACACAATCATCAACACACTGGATGACAAACATGACAGGAGCACAATCATCAACACATCTGATGACTAACAGAACTGCTGCACACTCACCGACACACTGGATGACTACGACAACAGGTGCACACTCACCAACACACCAGATGACTAAGACAACAACTGATACACACTCACCAACACACTGGACCCTAAAGCCTGGCATGGTAGGCGGTCATGGCCAGGTTGGTTTTCCCACAGGCGCTGGGGAATGCCGCCGCGATGAACATCTCCCCGCCCATCAGGGGGGGTAATCCCTGAGATCTGTCATGTTAAAAACCAGTCATTGTTAATGAACATCTCCTTACCACTAAGGGAGGAGGGAGGTGGAGGAGAGGGTGGGGGGAGGTGGCGATGTAGGAGAGAGTAGCTGGGGAAGAGGAAAGGTTGGAGAGAAAGGGGGAGGGGGGAATAACTCCTAAAATCTGTCACAGTATACCTCCGACGGCGAGGAGGACAGTGGGGGATGGGAAGAAGAGGGAGTAGGTTGGAGAGGAAGGAGGGGGAGGGTAGGGGAAGAGGGTAAGGAAATAATTCCTGAGATCTGTCACATTAACAACCAGTGATCATGATGAATGTCTCCCAGCCCTCAGGGAAGGGATGAGGGGGAGGGGGGGGTGTGTGGATGGAGAGGTAACTCCTGAGATCCGTCTTTGTAGTAACCATTCATCAGACAGAGAGAGGGAGAGGGAGAGGGAGAGCAGCAGAGGAGAGGAGAAGAGAGAGAGACAGACAGACAGACAGAGAGAGAGAGAGAGAGTGAATGTGTGTGTGTGTGTGTGTGTGTGTGTGTGTGTGTGTGTGTGTGTGTGTGTGTGTGTGTGTGTGTGCACGCGTGTGTGCGTGTGTGTGTGTGTGAGTGCGCACGCGCATGCCTGCGTGCCTCTGTGCTTACATGCGTGCATGTGTGTCTATATGTATGATTGTTTGCATGTTTAAAAACAGGAACGGAGGTGGAGGAAAGGGGAGCACATGTTGGAATGGATTGCTCAGATCTGCCACAGAGACATTGACCATCAAGAAGCACAGAGACAGGATAGGACAGAACTGAGAAAGACATGCAGACAAAGGATGACAGATATAAAGAAAAAAACACAGAGTGAAAAAGGATGAGAGACACAAAGGCACACAGAGACAGAGGTCAGAGACAGACAGAAGGGCACATAGAGACAGAGTCAAGAGACAGAAGGGCACACAGAGACAGAGGTCAAGAGACAGAAGGGCGCACACAGACAGAGGTCAAGAGACAGAAGGGCGCACATAGACAGAGGTCAAGAGACAGAAGGGCGCACAGAGACAGAGGTCAAGAGACAGAAGGGCGCACAGAGACAGAGGTCAAGAGACAGAAGAAGGCGCACAAAGACAGAGGTCAAGAGACAGAGGGGCGCACAGAGACAGAGGTCAAGAGACAGAAGGGCGCACACAGACAGAGGTCAAGAGACAGAAGGGCACACAGAGACAGAGGTCAAGAGACAGAAGGGCACACACAGACAGAGTCAAGAGACAGAAGGGCACACACAGACAGAGGTCAAGAGACAGAAGGGCACACACAGACAGAGGTCAAGAGACACAAAGGCACACACACAGACAGATGTCAAGAGACACAGAGGCACACACAAAGACAGACAGATGTCGAGAGAGACACAAAGGCACACACAGAGACAGAGGTCGAGAGACACAAAGGCACACACAGACAGAGGTCGAGAAGGCACACAGGACAGAGGTCACACACAGACAGAGGTCAAGAGACACAAAGGCACACACAGACAGAGGTCAAGAGACACAAAGGCACACACAGACAGAGGTCAAGAGACAGAAAGGCACGCACAGACAGAGGTCAAGAGACACAAAGGCACACACAGACAGAGGTCAAGAGACACAAAGGCACACACAGAGGTCAAGACACAGAGACACACAAGAGAGACACAGGCACACACAGACAGAGGTCACACAAAGGCACACACAGACAGAGGTCAAGAAACACAAAGGCACACACAGACAGAGGTCAAGAGACACAAAGGCACACACAGACAGAGGTCAAGAGACACAAAGGCACAGAGACACAGAGGTCAAGAGACACAAAGGCACACACAGACACAGAGGTTGTCAAGAGACACAAAGGCACACAGAGACAGAGGTCAAGAGACAGAAAGGCACACACAGACAGAGGTCAAGAGACACAAAGGCGCACAGAGACAGAGGGTCAAGAGACACAAAGGCACACAGAGACAGAGGTCAAGAGACACAAAGGCACACAGAGACAGAGTCAAGAGACACAAAGGCACACAGAGACAGAGAACAAGAGACAAGACAAAGCACACACAGACAGAGGTCAAGAGACCAAAGCACACAGAGACAGAGGTCAAGAGACAAGAGACACAAAACAAGGCACACAGAGACAGAGGTCAAGAGACACAAAGGCACACAGAGACAGAGGTCAAGAGACAGTAGGGCACAGAGAGACAAGAACAAGAGACAGAAAGGCACAAAGAGACAGAGGTCAAGAGACACAAAGGCACATGAAAAACACAGGTCAAGAGACACAAGGCACAGAGAGACAGAAAAGCACAGAGAGACAGAGAACAAGAGACAGAAAGGCACACAGACACAGAGGTCAAGAGACACAAAGGCACATGAAGACACAGGTCAAGAGACATAAAGGCACAGAGAGACAGAAAAGCACAGAGAGACAGAGAACACGAGACAGAAAGGCACACAGACACAGAAGTCAAGAGACAGGCAGCCATAGCGAGAGACAAGAGGTCAAGAGACATAAAGCACAGTGAGACAGAGGACAAAGTTTAGAAAGAGAAAAGCACAGAGAGAAAGAGGACAAGGGAAAGAATGACAGAGAGAGAGAGAGAGAGAGAGAGAGAGAGAGAGAGACAGACAGACAGACAGACAGACAGACAGACAGACAGAAGGCACAGAGACACAGAGGACAAGAGACAGGAAGGCACAGAAAGACAGAGAAAGAGACAGAAAGGCACACACAGAGAGGACAAGAGACAGAAAGGCACACACAGGGAGGACAACAGACAGAAAGACACACACAGAGAGGACAAGAGACAGAAAGGCATACACAGAGAGGACAAGAGACAGAAAGGCACACACAGAGAGGACAAGAGACAGAGAGGCACACCCAGAGAGGACAAGAGAGAGAGGCACACACAGAGGACAAGAGACAGAGAGGCACACACACAGAGGACAAGAGACAGAGAGGCACACACAGAGAGGACAAGAGTCACACACAGAGAGGACAAGAGACAGAAAGGCACACACAGAGAGGACAAGAAACAGAAAGGCACACACAGGGAGGACATGAGACAGAGTCACAGAGAGGACAAGAGACAGACAGGCACACACAGAGAGGACAAGACACAGACAGTCACACACACACAAAGGACAAGAGACAAAGAGGCAAACACACAGAGAACAAGAGACAGAAAGACACACACACACACACACACAGAGGACAAGAGACAGAATGGCACACACAGAGAGGACAAGAGACAGAAAGACACACACACACTTAGAAGACAAGAGATAGAAAGGCACACACAGAGTGGACAAGAGACAGACAGGCACACACAGTGAGGACAAGAGAGAGAAAGGTAACAGAGAGAAAGTGAACAAGAGCCAGAAAGGCACACAGAGAGAGGACAAGACAGGAATGCACAGAAAGAAAAAGAGGACCTTGGACATACAGGCACACACAGCAAGGACAAAAGACAAGCAGGCACACAGAGAAAGAGGACAGAAGACAGACAGGCACAGAGAGACACAGGACAAGATACGCACAAAGGCAGAGAAAGAAACAGACAAACAGACACAGAGAGAGGTCAAGAGGCAGAAAGGCACAGAGACAGTTTGTGATGATACTGAGAGAAGCCTGTCCTCACTGACCAGCATATGTTCCGCCAGCCAGCCTTCGTCCCGTGCAATGACACTGGCAATGCGCAGAGCAAAACACTTCTTGCCCAGCAGCGAGTTTCCTCCGTAGCCGCTGCGAAGGACTTGATCTTGCGTTCGTGGGGGAAGTGGGTAATGATCACCTTCTCGGATTGCACGGCCAGTGACTCTTGATCCTACCTGTAGCACACGAACACCAACCAGCATGTGGCTGTGACCATGTGTGCCGCTTCCACTGAGGAAAAGATCTAAACCTGACAGAAGCAGAGCTGGGGTATCGGCTTTTATGATGCAAATCCATATATGTCCTGTCTTGCCTTATGACAGGCTAAAAGCAATCCACCATGGCGTGCTTTAGGTAAATCAAAACAAACCAGCCAACCTAACAAGGTGAATCAGAAACAAACCAACCCATCCAACACAGCGCACATTCAGGTGAGTCAGATCAGGAACAAATCAATCATGGTGTACTCTTAGATAAGTCAGAAGCAAACAAACAAACAAACAAAAACCCAGTTTGGTGAACTGTCAGGTAAGCCCCTTCAGAAACAAACCTACCCAGCATGGTGTGGAGTTCACTATGGCAGTCAGAAACAAACAAACAATGCAACACAGCATACCATCTGATCTGTCAGAAACAAAAGAAACAAACCAACCCAATATGATGTCCTCTCCTGTAAGTCAGATCAGAAACATTGTTTACTCCTTGGTACGTCAGAAATGAGAACCAAACCAAGCCAAATATGGGGTACTCTCAGGTAAATCAGAAAAAAATAAGCAAATCCAACATGGTGTACTGTCAGGTAAGTCAAAAACAAACAAACCCATCATAGTGGTCTGCCAGGTAAACAATAAACAAGTCCAGTAACTTTTGCTTCCATAAGAAAACCTAACTATCAAGTGCCCTCCATCAAACACACATATCCAGCACATAATACCTCACAACACACTTCACCCAACACGTACATTGCAGCACACGTGGGTCAATCAAATCACATAAAAACATTAATGTACATGTTACACATCATCCAGTACATTACACCATATCTCACACGATCACCCAAAACATTTACCCCCCACCCCCCCACCCCACAATAACCACCCTTTCATCACTCCACATCACACAACCAACCCATCACATCACAGTACACACATTACTCATCACACAACGTGACACTTCTTACCTAACACATTAAACATCCCCATCAGATGCATCACACCGTAACATACACATTACCAAACATTTTACCAACACACAGGCATCGTCAATCACACCAAATTTCATACATTACCTAACACATTACACATCATCCAATACACTAGCCCCCAGCACAGAAATCAGTACATCATTCTACAGCACACATCACACCAAGCATGTGACATCACATCACACACATCACCAAGCATGTTACACCATGTCACACACATCACCACAGCTCACACATGATCAATCACTTCATATCACACACATCACCTGTACATTACACATTACCCAATAAATTACACCACAGCACAGCTACCAGTTATAGTTATACTACAGTATATACATCATCAAAATGTTACACCACATCACACATATCGCCCGAAATGTTACACATCATACACACATCATCCTTCACATTCTACCACACATCATCCAGTACCTTACGACACAGCACACACATCATCCAGTACACCACACACCACAGAACACACAGCACGTCAAACCACACATCATCGACATACAACACATTACACCATACATCACCCAACATACTATACATTACATCCACACACTACCCAACACATCACACCACACACCACCCGTTACATCACACCACACACCACCCAACACATCGTATCACATACCACACCACACCCACATATCACCCAACATATCACACCACACACCACCCGACACATCACACCACTCACGTGTGACAGGCCGGGGGCAGCCCATGGAGTGGATGCACTTGACGAACTCTCCTTCACCCAACACATCCCACACGCGAGGCGAAACGCGCGTCATGATGCGCATACACAGCAGCACATAGTTGGAGTCGGTCACCTCTACGCCGATCTTGGACAAGGGGGAGCCGATGGGACCCATGCTGAAGGGGATGACGTACATCATGCGACCTGCACATAGCAAACATAACACACGTGTCTGTCGCTCTGCCTGCCCCACCATACATCATGTGACCTGCACATAGCATACATAACACACGTGTCTGTCGCTCTACCCTGCCTCACCATACATCATGCGACCTGCACACAGCATACATAACACACGTGTCTGTCGCTCTACCCTGCCTCACCATACATCATGCGACCTGCACACAGCATACATACAAACACACGTGTCTGTCGCTCTACCCTGCCTCACCACACATCATGCGACCTGCACGTAGCATACATAACACACGTGTCTGTCGCTCTGCCCTGCCTCACCATACATCATGCGACCTGCACATAGCATACATAACACAGCATCTGTCACTCTGCCCTGCCTCACTGTCACAGACTCAAAACACAAATTGTAAGCTTACAGCAGGTTGTCGCACACACATTCTCTTAATGCAGAGAACACTGAAGAATAGAGTGGTGAGTGAGTGCCTCTGCTTTGTGATTAACGGGCTTCTGCTTTACCTTCCGTCCAGGCAAGCAACTGTGAAAAATTATTGCCTTGATTACTTACGCCAAATTAAATGCAGCCAGTCATTTTTACATGGAAAACAACTAAAAAACACAAAGTGAGGCAGTTGTAGGTGGAAATATAAACAAATCTTAAAAAAAAAAATCAAATACTGCATCCACCAAACACGAACAAAACAATCACAGACAAACACACACCTGTTTTGACCTCATAGGTCTTCTTAAGGCAAGATAAACAACACTCAGGACAATGAAAATGAAGAATGAGCAATCATGTATTTCAATGAATGGCGCAAGATGGGCATTGATTCTCTCTTGTTTTGTCTTGTGATTTGCTTCTTCATGTTTAACGGAAGCAGTACTTAATTTTCTTTTTACAGATTTACAAAACCAGACCTGCCAATCCTGGTCTGAAAGTAACAGCAACATTTTTCAAAATTTCGAGTAATCTGAGACTTTTCCATAATCATAAACATTAACACCCCCCCCCCCCCCCCCCCCCCCCCCCCCCCCCCAAAAAACAACAAACAAACAACTAACAAAAAAGGTATTACAAACTTACAAGACCTTGACTTAAGAGCATAGACATAGCTCATGAATGGATCTTCTCCATTTACTTTGAAGAAAGGTGTAGGGAGCACTCTTGCACTGTCTTAGGTCTCTTGAAAAGTCTTTTACATGAAGAAGGGAAGTGACCTGCTTAGACACCACTATCCCCACCACTCTTCCCCTACACATCCCCATCCCTGCCCCATCTTCACCTGCAGCTTTTACAACTGACATGAATAACCCAAACATGTTAACCCTTGTTGCATGGATGGCGTTTCAATCTGATCCTATTTGCTTTTTTTTTTTTTTTTTTTTTTTGTCAAATTGGCGGCTTCTTTTTGACAGGGCATGCATTGTTTCTCTATCGCCGGATTTACTCATTTCATTCACTCTGCTTTAGCCAAGTCAACCGGGAAGGTCCGTATCAGGTCTGTCAACTTTCTGAAGTCAAAACTCAAATGAAAAAGAAAAATCTTTAAGAGAGAGAGAGAGAGAGAGAGAGAGAGAGTCTTACAAACAACTCATGAAGACAGCTTTTCTAAAAACATGCTAGAATTTCGTTAAAATCATTCTTCTGTAAAATCTTAGATCATATGAAAAAGTTTTCTCTTAGAGAAATGCAAAACTGACATCAGGTACAACCTCTCTGTACAGAATAGTGAGTGGTACGTCACATGGAATGCACCACGCCGCTTCATCACCTTGCCAAGATATGAATGGGTGGAAAAAGGAGTGGCCTTTACTCATACAGCACAAAAAACAGTTCATTCTTCGCAGCCACCAGAGGGAAACCATTATTCGGCAGACCCTTCTCTTTCAACATGAGAAGCTCTACCGTGAGCAACTACCTGGCCTTCATTTGCAGTTCTGCTTTCAATGCAATGAAAAATGTCATTGGGCGACACTGACAGAAGAATGTTTTCTGACAGAATGCACACAGCAGTCTGGCAATTTTTTAGAAGGGATGCATTTTTTGTTTTTAGAAGATGCTGCATTCGCAACCCAGCTTTCATGTGCAAGACAGTAAAATGTGTTATTTAAAATTAAGCATCCCTTCGCGCCAGCACGCACACACACACACACACACACACACACACACACACACACACACACACACACACACATGGTGACACTTCTATAAAACTGTCTTTATTTTACTGTCGATAAATGTACAACTGGTACAAACAACTATGCAACCAAGGAAACAAACACTGATACAACCATCCTTGCCTCATACAACCAGGAATGACGAAACATTGAAACAACCTTCCATACTTCACGCAGCCAGGAACAATTGCAAAACAATCGAGTACAACCATGCTCACTTTCCATGCAGACAGGGAAACAATCACAAAGCACTGAGTACAACCATCCTCACCCTTCCTACTGCTGTGGAAACAATTACAAAAGTCTGTGTACAACTCTCCTCACCCTTCATGCAGCCGGGGAAGCGGTCGTTGAGCTCTTTGCCCAACTCTTCAGGGCCCATCCAATGCCCCAGTATTCCAGCCACACCTTCCTTGACATGAGGCACAGTCTCATACTTATTCTCCGTGCAGATGAAGGTCTTGGACTCCACTCGCGCTACGTCCTCCGGATCAGTGCGGCACACGTAGCTGATGACAGCCATGGCATGACGGTGATGATGATGGTGATGGTGATGATGATAGTGGAGGTGGTGGTGGTGATGATGGTGTGTCTGAGAGAGAGAGAGAGAGAGAGAGATAGTGTGTGTGTGTGTGTGTGTGTGTGTGTGTGTGTGTGTGTGTGTGTGTGTGTGTGTGTGTGTGTGTGTGTGTGTGTGTGTGTGTGTGTGTGTGTGTGTGTGTGCGTGTGTGTTTGTCTGTATATGTGTGTCTGAGAGAGAGAGAGAGAGAGAGAGAGACAGAGAGACAGACAGACAGACAGACAGACAGACAGACAGACAGACAGACAGACAGACAGACACACAGAGAAGCACATGCTTGCAGGTAGAATCGGGTTAATTTTTTTTTCATTTGTTTCTTTCAGGACTGTGATTACTTCACAATTTTTTTTTGCTTCCTCTTTTGTATCTTGATTTAGTCATCTGTTCCTTCATAAACCTTAAATATTTGTTGTAGGAGAGTGACCACAAGCCCATTTCAAACAAGCCACACTCACACCAGTTGCCTAATGGTGATTTTGCACAGTCAGATTGAAATGAATGTGTGTGGTGAGGGACATGCTTTGGATAAACAGAGGCGAGTACTAGTACTATGAGAATGCAGATCTAAAAGACTGTGGGACATGCTTTGAATAAAGAGGAGATGAGCACTATGGAATGCCGATGTGAAAGACAACTGAACACCAAGAAACAACATTCTTGCATCAGACTAACAGACAAAATTACCTCTCAAGCTTGATGATGTTGATAACGATACCAACTTTAATGATTACTGTTTGACAAAAACTAACCAATGACGATGCTATTAGCATAGAGGCAAGACCGTGGAAGCAGAAAATGAGAAAATTTTGAGGAATAATACATGTGCAGTACTGAAAAACAATCCTTACAATAATCTGAAGCACACTGCACGACCACAAGCGGTTATTAATCTGTGCAGTGCATCACAAATTAGTATCATACTTGTCTACAATCTGTTCAAAAATGCAAGCAATCAAACTGCAAAGAAATACTGGTCTTCAGTGTTGTTCTGTGACATTATTAAAAACTCTAAAGTGCTGCAACTGGTAACACAAGAGAAGGACCACAAATAAGCAATTTTACTTAATAAGATCTGGCACAGAAAGCTCATCAATTATGTGATGTCTCCTTTTGGTAAGAAATGGAATGATGTGAGGTATGTACGGAGACATAAGCAGTAAATTTCATGACAAACAATCCAGATTTGCTCCGACTATTAAACCTTTGTAAGCATGCACTCCAAAATGATCAGCCTTCCACACAGAGCTGCAAGAGCTGAGTGAGGACGCTGACAAAGACACCATAACCCAGTGGCAACATGCCAAAACACAATGCCTGCAAAGAGAACTTGAGCAAGGACTCCGCTGATGCACTACAGAAAGTGGAAATGAGAAAACTGAAGACAGCTACCTGAACCCAAACAGGACGCAGCCAAGGTGGAAGCGAAGGAACAGCACACTGTCGTGATTAGAGATGGTAAGAACAGCATAAAAAAAAGATGAAAAGGACCGCATAACCTGGCCAAACAAGTGGAGGAAAGCTGTTGGCTGAGGAAATCTAAAGACTTTTTACACAGTGACAACGAAAGTGGTGAGCAAGTTCGAGCTGATCAACAAACCAGCATGTTAATTTCAAAGTGAGTTGACTACAGGAGGAAATTGAAGTAAACCTACAAGAAACATTACTTTAACACCGAGACAAACAAATTACAAGACAAACCACGCCATGCTTCTTTAGCCAAGACAAACAACATTAAAGACAATGAAGACAATTCCACATCCACTTTGTGCCACTTGTGGGAGATAAGTTAATTCTTTGTTTTCATTGTCTTCAATGTTCTTTGCCTACCCTGAAGAAGACCAGAAGTCCAAACACAGCATGTTTCGTCTTGTAATTTGTTTGTGTCTTTCGTTCAGTGGTACAATAATTTTCCTTCCCAGCTTGTTTAAAGCCACAATGGATAAACAGCTGAGGAACAGCTTAGATATTTTTTTTCATTATCAATATCATCATTGTGAATATTTATCCAACACCTATCCTTGGCTAGAGACTAACTCTAAGCGTTTGACAATCCGCATTCTCATTTACAAAACAGGCTGCCTACCAGGGTAGAGCTGATTGAAGAGCTGCTGCTGGTGCTTCATTCAGTCCTTTCCCCATGTCATCCAGTCAATATTGTTCACTCCATTTCCTTACCTTCTTCATTCTTTCCATTTCTCATGCAAGGTGCATGCTATGTATAACTGTCATCCATGCCAACAACCAAACTGGCCTTCTCTTCCCAAAATTGTGATGGGACTTTATGTGTGTGTGTATGATATTATGCATGCGTTCACACATGGAACCTTGGTTTATAGTCTCATTCGAAGGACTCTTTGGGAAATGGAATCAGAACCAGTGTCAACTCTGAAGGAAAAATCCCCCTGTACCGATGTGGCCTGGTGGAGGTTCGAACCTGCAATCCCAAGATCACCAAGATTATAAGTCCAGCGCTCTACCAAGTAAGCAATTCCAGCCCCCAGACGGACACAACATTTCACTTTTAGCAAGCTACTGACCTGACAAACTTTGAAGTATGCTAGACATTCTACCAGAGGCAATTCTACCAACTGTCAATGACCCACCAACAAAGGCAGAGATCAAGAAAGCCAACACATCCATGAGACACTGGAAAGCAGCTGGACCAACAGGATCCCGGCAAAAGCCATCAAAGCTGACACACAGGGACTGCTGTTAACATGCTGTCCAGTCTTTTCAGCAAGACCTGGGAAGAGGGACAAATCCCTGACGACTGCGAGGAAAGAGTCCCCAAAAGGTACTGCAGGTTAAGGGGGACCTCAGGGATGGCAGCAACTATTGAGGGTTCATGCTGCCATCATGCCTACAAAAGTCCTGAAAGAGTCGAACTGGAGAGAATGAAAGCAGCAGTCAAATCCAAGCTGTAACACCCCATAGGCAGGTTTAAAAAGGAACAAATTCTATGAAAACCCGACTGCCATGCTACACATCATTGTGGAGCAGTCATGGGAGTGGCACTCATCCCACTACATTTACTTCACAGACTAACATTGTGAAGAAGACATGGGAATGGCACTCATCCCACTACACTTACTTCACAGACTAACATTGTAGAGCAGTCATGGGAGTGACACTCATCCCATTACACTTACTTCACAGACTAACATTGTGGAGCAGTTATGGGAGTGTAAAATTGTAAAATAAGCAATAAAATGCACACATGTATGAAGATTCCTGAAGGAAGTTGTCACTTTTCAAAATCTTAAATAGAAAATTATCTTGTTGTCACTTTTCAAAACCTTAAATACAAAATCATCTTGGTATCATTTCTTTCTACCAAGGATAAACTTTTTCCACACACACACTGCGACTATGCTTGCAACAGCCACCTCACTGCTTTCCAACACGTCATGAGCATTATCGCAGTAAGCAGCAAGCTGGCTTGGATATGTTGTCATTAAGATTTGTTTGCCAACTAGCTGGAAAAAAATGCATTTTAGGAATAACTCTGTACAAATTTTGAAAAAAGTTATCAACCATGTTTTATATCTGTTCGAAAATGTAGAAACTAAAAAGACCAAAACAGAATGTATTGAGGCTGCAATGTTCTCAGTGCATGGAGAGGGTTATAGCTGGTTGTGTTGATAAAGTGTTAAACAAGCAGTAGTGTTAAGGGTTCTACCACAAAACAAGTTACAAGTTAAAGGTGAAGACACAGATATACATAAATGTGACCATATGGGATCCTGTTCACTGACCGTTCTTGTGCTTGGGAAGAGGACTTAGCATCCCTCGCTCCATCAGCTTGTGGATGATCTCATCTCTGCCTCCTCCTGCGAGCCATCACAGATGTAGATGCCCCGTGGCTTCATCAGTTGCACCTGCACAAAATTAGCTCTGTGCCTGGGGTTCTTGTGAAGGTGCAGCACGTTTGTTTGCACGTGACATGTGATCATGATAAATACTCAGGAGTAATGTGTTTTACTGCCAGCGAAATGGCGTCCCACACACTTTTGTGTGAAGTGCCTGGAAGTGCCTGGACTGGTGTGGTGTGTGTGTGTGTGTGTGTGTGTGTGTGTGTGTGTGTGTGTGTGTGCATGTATGTGTGTGTTTGTGTGATGTTTGCATGTATGCCTTTGTGTGAGTTTATGTGTGTGTATACATGTGTGTGTGTGTACGTGTGTGTGCGCTTGTGTGTCTGTGCGCATGCCTTATGTGTGTGTTTGTGTTGTGTGTGTGTGTGTGTGTGTGTGTGTGTGTGCGTGTGTGTGTGTGTGTGTGTGCCTATGTATGCGTGTGTGAAAGTGCGTGTGTGTGTGTGTGCATCTGTGTTGTGTGCACGTATGTGTGTGTGTGTGTATGTGTGTGTGTGTGTGTGTGTGTGTGTGTGTGTGTGTGTGTGTGTGTGTGTGTGTGTGTGTGTGTGTGTGTGTGTGTGTGTGTGTGTGTGTGTGTGTGTGTGTGTGTGTGTGTGTGTGTGTGTGCGTGTGAGTGCATGTGCGTGTGCACATAAGCACAGACTGGCATGTCATGAAAAGCACTTATGTTTGTATGTATGTTTATGCAAACAATTAATTTACTATGACTGTCAATCAGCCCAAAAGATTCTGAACCGACTTGAGACTCCAGAACACAAAGACAACAGTCATTCCCAGTCAACTGACTATGACTCCAGACTATGACAGCCTGTATACAGACTGCAATCCATAACAGTCAACTGACTACAGAGTCCAAATCTCAACAGTCAACTGACCAAAGTGGAAAGAGGCCAGACATTAACAGTCAACTGATTACAGTCTCCAGCCCACAACAGTCAGCTGACTATGGTCTTCAGACCATAACAGTCAACTGACTATGGTCTCCAGACCATAACAGTCAACTGACTTTCGACTTGGACCAAAACAGTCAACTGACAACAAAGACGTTACCAATCAACTGTCTACAGACTCTATACCATAACAGCAAACTGACTACCGTCACCAGGCCATAACAGTAAACTGAACACAGATCCAGACTATGACAAGTCAACTGATTATAGAATCCAGATATTAACAGTCAACTGGCATACAGACTTACAAGAAACTGAACCATGACAGTCAACCCACTACAGACTCCAGACTGTAAAAATCAACTGACTAAAGACCCCAGACCATAAGTCCACTGACTACAAACTCTAGACCACAGCAATCAATGGTCTGATAGATCCAGACATTGTTAGTCAACCGACAATTAACTCCACACCACAACATTACAGGCAATCGGCTACTGGCTCCCAAATCAAAGCATGAAAGTCAAATGACCAGAAACTCCAGGCCATGACAACTGGCTCAACTCATGACCATGACATGATCATATGAAGCACAGGAAAGCAAACAAGCACACACTAGGAAGACGTGGACATTGTGGGCAACACAGGTGAGCCAACACACAAACATTGAATGTTGAAATGCAGACATTGTTGGGCAATGCAGGCAAACTGATTCCCACACTGGCGGGTGAAAATACAGATATCTGTGGGGTAATGCATGTGAGGTAACTCACACAGTGACCGAGAAAAATCCGGACATTGTGGGGCAAATTATGAAATTCGCCTTTGGCCACAGGACAGGGGCCCATCTTCTTGATCCGGATCTCATGCACTTCATAGGGCACATCTTCATCCTTGATGTGGGGTACATGCGATTACTGATGTTCTGCCCTTGCACTGTTGCTGCGCAACCTGGGTTTGAGACATCCTGCTGCTTGAGTTTCTGGAACACAAACAAACAAAACACCATATTGAGTTTGATACATCTTGCTTATCTCTTCCTGACACACAACAAATATAGAGCTATACAGTTTGATAGATACATCTTGTGTATTTCCTGAAACTCAGTGAAGAACTTCACACAGTTTGATTCATCTTGTTTATTTCCTGAAACACAGTGAACAAGCACCATGGATTATTTTCTCCTGAAACAAATTGCTCCCCTTCGCTTCATGCTCAGTGATTCTGGTTCCACAGTGGCAAAAGCATCATTTCCATTCTCAGTCAAAATGAACATTGGTGACAGGTTAAGAATGAATATAATGATTTTTTTTCAAGTGTTGTGCCAAACCTTTGGATTTTTCTATCTGATTTCTGCAAGTGTAAAGTTTAAGAGGGCTTATGCTTTATTCAGCAAAACAAACTTTAATTGTGAAATGTTAAATACTACACATATATACAAATTCTTCCACTCCTTCCTCTGATTTTTCTTGTTAGGGCAGCCAACTAATTTTACAACTTTGAAGTACCTCAGTTATAACCAAAAAAAAATAGCTGTAAACAACAAGTCAACATGGGAGAAATGAGCAGTCACAGGTTTGCTAAAATCTCACACAATTTACTGTTATAGCTACTGTTAAAAGAGCAAATAAAATATCAGGGAAGACAACATCATATTAAGTTCAGAACAAAACATAGACTAGTGCCATTTTCTGAATCTCTGGTATAACGTTACTGACTAGTAAAAGCAGTTATGGAATCTGGTAATTTGGTGTGGTCCCCTGATCTCAGGAGCCACGTGACTTTACTGAAAATATGCAGAAAGACCTACACTGGCTTAAAATGACTTGTAATGTGAAGAACGGTTATAACTACTTCAACTAAGCTGCCTTGCCGAGGAGCATGTGCTAACAAGATCAAGGCTTGCAAGATTCTGCAAGACAATCATTTTAAAACCATAGTAATCTGTTTGCATTAAATTTAACGAATATTCATGATATGAAACTGAATAAGCCTTTAGTCAAATTAGCTCAAGTGCATGGTTTGACTTTTTTCTTTTTTCCTAAAGAGTTTGGGATGGGGGGGGGGGGGGGGGGGGGGGGTAAACCATGACCAACCTCTGTTGTTACAACAGCAACATCTATATTGTAAACACTTAAGTAAACGATTAAGTACAAAAACTTTGAGCTGAATAACCCTTCTCAAACACATTTAAAAATTGGATGGTGGTCAGACTTAACATATACGCTATGTCTCCCCGCAAACAATAATATGAACTCACACAATGAACCCTGTATGAGCAGTCTTATCTGCAGTTCCTTATCCCTCGCGCTAGGCTTCGCAACAGCTCAATAGTGATACTAACACATCAAACTCAAACTCCAAGCAAGCATGCGATCAACTGCAATCTTACCTGCCTGCGTCAGCTTAATGCGTTTTACAAATTATCAAAACCGAGAATGCACTGTGTAGGCTCTTCCGGGTCTGAAATTCTGCAGGTTAAGCAATGGAAACGCGAACCGGCGACTGTGTTTTTATTGTTATCAAGGACAAAACTGCGCGTCCCCGAAGTACTTGACCTTCCTCGGTCATGACCTTTCCAGTCAAGGTTGGTTTTACGTGAGAAATTGAAAGTAGACTTAAAAATGCGTTGTTCATCCCACTGCTCACCAGTTTATATCTAGCCGATAATCCCTTGTGACAGAATAATCAGTTTTCTGTAGTATGGCATCAAGACAGCATGGCAAGAATGCAAACAAAAAATTAAACAGATGATTTTATTATACCAGCAGACATTCCCTCCAAGGACAAGCGATCGGTCCTTGCGGACAGTGACCTTCACCTTGTGCAGATGATTGACTTCCAAAGTTGATGTTTGTCTAACCAGATAGTTCGCCCTACAGAGGGCGTACAGAGTCTTTGGTCTAACTTAATTCGAAACCCCCTCCCCCCCCCCCCCCCCTAATTCGAAACTCCTCCCCCCCCCCCCCCCCCCCCCCCCCCCCCCCCCCCCCCCCCCCCCCAAAAAAAAAATGAACGGCGGCTTTCCGGCCTGATATTTTAACGACAGCTTTCTTTCTAAGTGGGGATTTTGAACAGCGGCTTCCATGATAAGCCCCATGATAGTTTCCCTGGTCGTTGTCTTTGGCATCGCAGTTGGCTATTTATAGCGAGTAACAACAGCTATTCTGTGACTGATGACGATTGTCACGGAGTGGAAAGTCCACACACTGTTAAATTCAGCGACATACTCTGACGTCACCAAACATGTGACATGCAACTCCTCTCTCTCCCCCCATCCCATTTGTGGAATTCCATTTCAATTTCAAACCGGACTTTATGCGCAATTTATTCATCAGTCAGACTGCAGATCCACCTGCACGGCGGTTTGACACAGAGCGTCCGTTTCCTATAGACATGTCACTATCACCCGATATCCATACTTGTAACATGTACATGAAACTTGCTGGTACACTGTGCCACAATTCAGTGTATTAACCAAGGCCTTTTAACCAAACCTTTAGGCTTTACCAGATACTGGAAGAAATGAAGGATTGTAGTTAGGCCTAAACTCACTGTGTTTATTCGGGAGTTGATGGCTGAACTTTGACATGATTTGATGTCATGAAAAGGGTCGAGGGTTGGGTTTTGCGATCAAGTCGAGTTGGAACTGGTATTTCGATGCCTGCTGAGGAAAAGGAGAGATGAAACCTGATCAATACACCGATTGATTTTAAAATCTACAACTTTGAACACCAAGCTAAAAGCCATTTGCTCTGGAAAGAGTGAATTTCCTCATTGTAATCCTCCTCATAAACAACCCCCCCCCCCTCTCTCTCTCTCTCTCTCCTCTCTTTGCTGTAACCCCTCTCCCTTCCATCCCGTCTCTCTCTTTTTTTCTTCTTCTCCCCCCCCCCCCCCCCCCCCCCCCCCCCCCCTTCTCACTATGCTTAATACCTTCTACGTATTTTCATGCCTACAAAAAACGATTACATTACATGTGTGTGTGTGTGTGTGTGTGTGTGTGTGTGTGTGTGTGTGTGTCTCTCTCTCTCTCTCTCTCTCTCTCTCGTTTTCATACATGCTAATCTTGTACGTTGTAGTACATTTACATATGTTCCCCCAGCCCACCTCACTCCCTACCCCCACTCTCTCCTTCCTCTTCATTATTGTTATTCTCATTTTTATTTCTATTTTTTGTTTGTTAATTTTTTTTTTTTTTTTCATTTCTCTTCTATTTTCATTTTTCATGTTCTTTTATGATTACATGACCGCTTTGCTTGCTTCTTTGCTTTTTTTTTTTTTTTTTTTTTTTTTTTTTTTTTTTTTTTTTTTTACATTAATTGATTTAACTGCATGTTGTAGTCCCTACTCAGGGCGAGGACTGGATGTAAAAAAAGCACGTTAGTGCTTATCTATTATCCTCGTAAATAAAGAATTTTGTCTTGTCTTCTCTCTCTCTCTCTCAGTTCCCGCAAGTGGTTTTTCCTCTCAGGCAGATTTGTTACTTCATGGCTATAAATAGTTCACTGGGAAAATCACATTCTAATTTAAGAAAAGGAAGTGCGTACCCGCAATTTCACTTAGAGTGTGAGCGTTTGGAGATCTTACTACACCAGTGTGAATTGTTTCAATTTACTACATGTTTGAGGTAAGTTTTCATTCAGTATACTATTTTTGTTGATGTTTGCTTGTCAAACTCATTATAAAGGAATGTTTTACTGTTGGCGACTGCGATCAGAGAAGTTAGTGTCAATGCCTCGAAATCACAGAAATAGGTGTGTATGGTGTAGTAGGAAATAAAATAAAAATGTCATCGAAAAATTGTGTCACCGAAAAAAATTAAACATACAGAGAGCACAAAATGCTGCTCTCTGTGCTCACTGGACAGTGTAACAATGTTCACTATTAGTTAAAATTGTACGGTCAACATTGACTAACTTTTGCTTTTACCAGTACGAAGGGAGACAAGTAATGGCCACTCCTTTAGAGTTACAGGCGCTTCAGAGCGAAAGGCGAGGCACATGTTCAACGTGCACAGTTGGTCAAGTTTTGACCCAGGCGGCCGCATTGACACTACTGAGAGAGACAGACAAACAGAGATTGTGCTGCCACATAATCTCGACCATCGCTTCCCCTAGCTATCAACACACAAGACGACTCGTATTAAGTCGATCATTACGGCATTAACACTAACTTGAGGGCTTGCTAAGCTTGAAGCAAAGTAGGCCTACCGGATATCTGTCAAATTCTTACCTCATGAAATCCTTACAAATGAGTGTTCATGCCCCCTCCCTCCTCCCCCGCTTCCCCATCCCTACCTTTGTAGACCCTCTTTGTAAACGCCTTGAGCTTCTTCCTTTACACGACCAACATCATTTGGGGAGATTGCCGAAGATTTGCGCTGTTCTTAGGATTTGGGGGGGAAAAAAAAAAAAAAAAAAAAAAAGGGGGGAGGGGGGGGGGGGATTTTAGGGAATAGTGGTCAGGAGGAGGGTAAGAGGGAGGGGAGTGGGGAGTGTTGGGGGGGGCGGGGAAGGGGGGGGGGATGGTTGTTTCAGGTTCTACAGATGGGAGGCCAGCCTGGACTTGAAACAGTCCAGTGACTCAGCTGTCACAACCTCCTGAGGCAACTTGTTCCATTCTGGTATGGTTCTGGGAAAGAACGTCATTTGCCTGTACCGCGTCGTGCATGTGGGAATGTTGTAGCTCAGGTCGTTGTTGATCCTAGAGCTCAGCCTGCTGTCAGATGGTTTGGGCAGGTACATGGAGTTAATGGAGATGAGTCCGTGATGGAATTTATAAAACATCTCCAAACGGGCTTTCTTACGACGCTGTTGTAGGGAAGGCCAATTAAGAGAGTCAAGGATGGAGTCGACGCATGATGTTTGGCGGTGGCGATTTGACACCCATCTTGCTGCTCTTCGTTGAATCTTCTCGAGGGCCTCAATCTCGTTTGCAGTGTAGGGATCCCAAATGGTGGCTGCGTACTCAAGAAGCGGGCGAACAAGGACTTTATACGCAGTTTCCTTTGTTTTCTTGTTGCCGATCTTGAGGTTGCGCTGGACAAAGCCTAGGGTCTTGCTCGCTTTCTTCGTGATGGAATCAATGTGAGATTCCCACTGCATGTTGTCCTGGATGTTGACACCAAGGTATTTAGTGGTGTTGACATTTTCGATACTCTGTCCATGTAGCTCATACACAGGGGCAGTCTTGTTCCGCTTCCGAGAAACTCTCAGCGTTGAGCACTTCTGTGGATGGAACTCCATAGACCACTTTTCCTCCCAGATGGTAAGGGAGTGTAGGTCTTCTTGCAGCACTCGCTCATCTTTTTTATTCGTGATGGTCTTGCTGCACATGGTATCATCGGCAAATAGGCGGACTTTCGACTTGATGCCATCAGGAAGGTCGTTTATACAGAAGAAAAAGACTCGGCCCTAGGACTGAGCCTTGAGGGACTCCGGATTCTACAGGTAAAAAGTCAGATCTTGTTCCCTCCCTCCACCACCACAGCCTGCTATCTGTCCGCAAGGAAGTCCTTGATCCAGGCGTTGGTGCGGCCTACGATGCCATAACGACGTAGTTTGTGGACCAGTAGGGTATGGCTAACTTTGTCGAAGGCCTTTGAGAAGTCAAGGATGATAGTGTCCTCCTGGTTTCCCTTCTCGATCTCTCTGGTCGCTTCGTCCACATACCCTAGGAGTTGAGTCTCACATGACCATCCGCATCGAACGCCGTGCTGCTCTGGACAGAGAATCTCATTGTTCTCAAAATGGGACATGATGTGGCTGGTGATGATGTGTTCCATCAGCTTGCAGGCTATGCAGGTGAGGGAGATGGGACGGTAGTTGGCTGCGTTATATCTTCTCCCTTCTTGAAGACGGGTGTAATGTTGGCATGTTTCCAGTCCTGTGGCAAGGTACCGGAAGAGTATGAAATGCAGTAGAGCAGGGTGAGGGCTGGAGCGATCTCCTCTGCAACCAACTTCAAAAGTCTGGGGGTAATGCATCTGGGCCACAGGCTTTATTTGGGTCAAGGTTGAGTAGGAGTTTTTTTACGCCGTCTCTTCGGTAATGTTGATGTCGTCGCATGCTGGGTAGTCTGGAAGTTTTGGTCCAGGGGGGCACCGCTGTTCAAACTCTTCAGCTGTGGTGGTGTCTTTGGGGCTGAATATAGAGTGGAACTGGGTGTGTTCAGGATCTGTGCTTGCTCCTTGGGGTCAGAGACAAGTTTCCCAGCTTCTTTAAGAGGAGAGAGACGCCCATTCCTTCTGTCCTTCTCGCTTTAATGAAGCTCCAGAATTTCTTCATGGGGGTGGTCTGGCATTCTCCTTCATCAGAGATCAGGCCTTCTACGTGTCTCCAATAGGCACGACGTAGGCGTTTCTGGATAAGAAGCTTGAGTGCCTTGAAGTCCTGTCGGAGGGACTCATCTCCATTTTTCTTCATATGCTTGTGGATCCTGTCTCGTCTACGTATGAGTTTCTTAGTCTCATAGTCAACCCAGGGGAGGCGTCATTTGGGTCTGGTTAGCTTATGGGGGACATGATCTGAGAGGGCTTGGCTCAGGCCAATACGGATTTCAGACCATACTTCCTCAACATTGCTCTTCTCGTCAAATTTGATCATAATGTGATCGCTCATCTTCTGTGCTGCCTCTTTAAGTGGCTCCTTACATTCCTCAGTGTAGATGGGAATGAGTGAGTCGCTGGGGTTGGCATTTCTTGGGGGATGGATCTGCAGTTCCATGTACACTGTGTCATGGTCGGCAATACAGGGAGTGTTTCAGTTCGTGGGACACAAGGTTGGGGTGGTTTGTGAGGAACAAGTCCAGGGTATTATTTCCTCTAGTTGGCTCCATTACCATCTGCTCCCAGCCTACATCAGTTATGGCGTCCATAAACTGTCGGTGAATATCTGGTTTGGGGCATCCCTTCTTCAGCGTCTTGGTGGGCCAGTGCCAGCCTGGTAGGTTAAAGTCGCCACCGGCAACGATGATGGCATTCCTGTACGAGGTAAGAACGTATAAATCTGCATTCTTATTATACAATCTTCCCTGAAGATGGAGTATGGCTGCCTTAATGGTGGGATTAAAAAAAAAAGGGTTATGCACACAAAACTCCACTCCCTTTGTTGGGTAGATGGGATTAATACTGCCTGTCCATTTAGGGAGTGTCCGCAGGAGTATCAGCCTACGCAGACAGAAGAAGAGGAATTATACAAATAAGTAAATATTATTGCTTATAGCTCAGACAACCACAAAGGGCTATATCTGGGCTGTCACCATGCTGAAGTCAACTCACAAGTCATTCATTCACAACCCTTCAAAATACAGCTTCTAAAAACACACCGGAAATTTTGTTTAAAATCTTTCTAGTGTTAAAATCTTAGATCAGATGAAAGATGTTAATCTCTTTCAGAAATTCAAAGATCATATCAGGTGGAACATCTCTGAGCAAGGTTCTCTTGGAGTCTGTTATAAATGTTTATGTCTCCCATCATTCAAGCCCCAACACTTCTTGTACAACTGCACAAAACTAGACTGATGAAATGATGTGTTTGTCAGTGGATAAACTCCTAGTCCATCAGGAAAATGCTCCAAGAGGCTGGGTTTTTTTTCTCTTCTTTTTTTGTTTTTTTTTTTTTTTTGGTTTAAAGTTCAGTTTATTTATATTTACTCTCTTCAGTAAAGGCAAATCGTTCCACTTGTCTGGTCACACATTTGCCCTCTGCAAGCACAGAAGTAAATAAATGAATAAACAAACACATAGATAAAAAAAAAAAAAAAAACACATGTAATCTTGGAAAATTAAATCTCTCCCCTCGCCCCACCTCCCTTTTCCTGCTTTCACAGGAATTTGTATTTTTGTGCACACTCTTTGTTGAGAATGTGCCTCGGGTTTTTTTTGTTTGTTTTTGTTTTTTTGTTTTGTTTTGTTTCGTTTGTGTGTGTGTGTGTGTGTGTGAAAGTACACTCCATAGCGGTTTAAGGGTAAACAGGTCTGCATGTATCCATCACAGTTACAGGTCAACAGGCAAAATGCCTCTTTTTATCTTTTTTTTTTTCCCCCTTTGCTTGATTTTCAGCAACAGTTTGTCATTCAATTCAGCTTTCGAGTTTAGACCTATGTTTTGTTTGGAAAACAAAGCTTACCACTCAAAATTAATTTTGGATGTGATTTGCAGTTTTACAAAAAGAAGCATGAATAGTCTCGGATATAAATCTGTTAAAGGGAAAGTGAAGAATCACTGTACACGTGATCATTTCAGTAGAATGTGATTTCAAACTGAAGCATGCTATGCAACATGTGCGTACACATACACACACACACATTTATGCGAGTCCGATAGTCCATCGTGGTTTTTTTTTTTCTTACCCTTTTTTTTTTTTTTTTTTTTTTGTCTTTAGCAGATTTTTGTTAAAAATGTATATAATGGAAACAACCTTTTTTTTTTCCCATGAATAATGGCATCCACTTGAACAAGCGTCCAGTTGTTAGGTAGGACGAAATTCTAGGAGAGCTCGAAAGCAGGTTTTAAGAGAAGAAGCCTGCCTGGTATGTGTTTCAGTCCTGAACTGATTACATTCCAAAGGAGCCAGGATGTATGCAGATCATGATCCCTTGGCACATTTCTATCATTGAGTTTCCTTTTTTGCCGCACTGGGATTCAAACCTGCATTTCCTGGATGTTCAGGTGCTTCAAGGCCAGGTTCAGTCTCTTAACAACTGTGACGAGCTGGATGAGTGGTAGGTGGGTCCTCTAGGGGAAGAACTTGGAATTATTTCTCTATGAGAATTTTCTTAACATTTCACCTCCACCCTCTCTCTTACTAGTGGTGGAAGGAGCAACGTTCCGGTACCAGTCATCAAAAGAAATTTATATTTTGTTCCGGTACTGTTAAGATACTTCATAGTGGCTCTGAGATAGGTTTCCTTATGCCTGTACTCTTAAAAGTACTTGTAGCCCCGAGAGACAGAATTGAAGAGAGAAGTTCAAACATTCAACATTGATTGAACAAACAGAGAACTGACACAAGTGCAATTTCACACATCAACTTTACTTGCTTACGCACAGGTAAGTATATACACGTCTGTTCTATAGGCTTAATTTTAGTTCTTATTGAACCACAACTATGAAGAGCCCTTCCTCACTCCTACTTTACTTGCTTACACTCCGTGCAGCTGCTTAATTTGGATTACAGTGGGCCTGTCTACGTTGCTCTGAATGCGTACTTTTATTACACATCCACTTCACTTGTGTACACCCAGTGCAGTAGCCAAAGTGGTACTCATAGACAGGTTCTCCCTGTTTCATCATAAAGTGAGGGTAAGGGTCTGATGCAATTGAGTCCAGGCGGGGTTAACAGCCTTATCTTGTATCAGAGAGGGTAGTTGATCTTTCCTGTGGCTGATGACTGATCCTCCTGTGTAGACCTGTTGATGTAGTGCTGGGCCGAGGTGTGTGTCTTCACAACCAGTCTTGCCCAGTGGTTGTAGCGTAGCCCTGGTTTAAAGTGTAGCCATGGCATGTGGTGTAACCCCAGTTTCTGAGATAGCCACAGAGTATGGTTTAGCCAGTTTGTAGCGTAACCACGGTTTCAGTCCTGCGATTAAGAGAACTTCGTCTGTAGATGAGTAGCTGAGAGGCTGGTTTGTCGAGTTCACACATTTATCCTCTTATCTTTCAGAAGAGGTGTGAGAACTCATCCAGCAAAATTTTCTCAATTGTAGAGTTTCTACTATAACTAACTATCAATCTCCACTTTTGTTTAATGACTGAGTTAAGCTTACAAAAGGGTAGGAGACAGTAATACAATGCAACACAGTTTCAGTCAACTTGGGCCACACTTAGTCCAAGTACACATGTGGTGTAGGCTTAAAGTCATACACTACAAATCATTCCAACAATCACCAGTATTTATAAATCAGCTTAGCAGTTTTTACCCTAGTATAGACATACTGTTTTTTCTGATCTAAATTTGTCATTGAATTATCATCTTAGCAAATAGAATTGCATACTGGCAAAAGTCAGGGTGAACACAAAGAATAGTGGTCAGATTGTTAACAAAGAATTATAACCACATGGTGAGAGCTTTTGCCATGATGCAAGCAAACTACTACACAGAATAATCATTCATCAGTTTGATAAATGTCACCAAGTATTTGTACAAAGTTACAATGTTAACCCACACTGCATACATAGAACCAATGCATTGATTCAAAGCGTAAAACGTAGTTTCAACTCACTTTTCCTGGGATGAATCAGTGATTTAGATGGGATCAAGAAGTAGGTTATCAGGCCTTCTCTCTGGTCGTCCCTTCATTTTTCACTGGTCTGATCTACAGGCAGTCATGAGGGGTCAGTGAGCCTCAGGGACTATGTGTCCCTATCTTAAATACCAGACTGTCAAATCAAATCTCTGATCTGACTGACAGGGTGTCAATCAAAACGCCACGAGTGAGAGGGGAGGGATCTACTCCTACGATCATTCGCCTCGGAAAGCTGAGATCAACGGATGCAGCGGTATAGAGTGTGAATGGAAATGAGTGAGGCGCTTGTCTGACTCAATGTCATCATCCCCCACCTGCCCGAAACTGTCTGCCAGCGGGTGGGTGAAGATTAAAGAGAGAGAGGGGGGGGGGGGGGGGGGGGTGGAGAGAGGGGCAACGTGCATTTGTGTCGAGGGAGTGGAAGATAGCGGTCGGAAGGGGGGGGGGGGGGGGGGGTGAGACTGGCAATTGTTACAATGCAACGTGAATTTTCCTGTGGCGTCACGCCCCCATTTGGGAGTGAGTGAGGGTTGAAAGGGGAAGGGAGGTGGACCGAGAATAACGAAACGCGTCACGCGCCCCCGTGACGTAAACTTTCTCTTGTAACAAATCGTGTTAAGCCAGGCTGCTCATGCCCTTCTAAGAGAGAGAAGGGGGGGGGGGGGGGGGGGGGAGATTTGAGAGGGGAGAGTGGCCATAGATTTGAAATCTATTCTTCGGTTTGGGGTTTGAGTGGGACTGATCAGATGGGTTTGTCAAGCATTTCGTTACAACGACTCAGCTGTTGGAGTCATGTTGTATGTAAGTTAGGAAATTAATCCATATGGAGTATGTTCTTCATTGACCATATTCAGTATGACCTTTTTTCTCTGCTGCGTATGCCATTGCCTTTAGAGCTCTGGATCCACTTGTTAATGCCAAAAATCGAGAGATAACTGGTAAATATGCTTACACCCCCCACCCCACCGTCACCGCCCCCAATTCGCTCTAGCCTACGTTGCAAGGACTTTGGTTTGGAAGCCAAACTCACTGCAGTGGCTGCTAGACTGGGATATTTTTCTGTCTGACAGACGTGTGCTTCCTCCATTCATGTGTTCAGTGGCATAGTGAGTTCAATCAGAATTACTTGTTTTTGACGAATTTGAGTGGAGTATTGTGCGTTTTTGTTTGTTTGTTTTTTTTTTAAATGTTTTTCATCCATTCTGGAAGGTCTTTTGTGCACTGCCAGTCAACTACTCCATCCTATAAACCTGGGTTTTATGTTCCAGACCATGATTTGTCACCCCCAGTTGTGTAAAATGTTGTTGATGCAGCTTCCGCTGGCATAGTTTTTTTTTCCCCTCTGATAGTAGTGGCTGAATATGCAATCTCTGTGAGCACTTGGTTGTACTTCTGTTTGTGTCTTCCTTGGCTTAGCGCTGTTGTACATGAGTTCAGGACATGTCCACTGTTTGTCTTGGCGGAGTGGCCACGCAAGGGGGGGGGGGGGACTTCAGATCCCCCCCCCCCCCCCCCCCCCCCTTTACTATGCTTGCGTTCCGAGGGCAGGAGTTCATTACAGATTTGCAGATAGAGATGACCTTAAGCGCGGAGCCATGACACAATATATACCACTAGGATTTTGAATGTGTTTTTTCCCATGTAGTCAGTCGCTTCTGCTGGTCTTTCTGGACTGCCGTCTGGATTCTTTAGGCATCCCCTTCCTTCAGCTCTTGTTTTACCAGATCTCTCTTGGCTCTCCACTTTGCCTTTGACTACCACTTCTTTTCTGTTGATCCCATCCCTATCTGTCATGTGTGCATCCTGTATTTGCCTTAACTTGAGGCTTTCCTTTGCCACGTCCACTGCCTTACAACTCTCCATTTTCAGGCTCGACTGATTTTGCACTATTCTTTCCAGAGTCCGTGAGGAAAGCTATGAACATTAATTTGCCCACCTCGTATTCCTCGGCAATAGATTTCAGGACTTGTTTGCGGTTTGCTTGGCGACAGTGGAGAGCAGTGTCAATGAAACGAGTTGAAACACCAAGCCATTTGCTTAATGTTTTGTGTTGTCTTTGATTTGGTTTTTCCATTTTATTTTGGCTTCGTCAGTTCCAGTGTGTTGGTGTTGATATGTATTAGTAGATCCAGATTAGCTTTAGGATCAACATGAACTTGAGACATCAGACAATTTCTTTTCCAATTGACAGTATATCATAGCTGGCCAAAAGGGAGACGGTCTTGATCCAGCCTTCGTTTGAATCGAATTGATTCCACCAGTCGAACTTTCCCAAGCAGTATAATGAACGATACATGTTGTATATTCATGTATTTCAGTGTGGGTTAGCAGTCTAGCTACCATGGCCACCCCGGAAGTGTGTTTACCAAGGAGGCCTCCAGAGATTTTTACCACTGGCGAGTTACCCGTTTGGGGCCTCAGTACCAAGGGACTGCACTGCGATGATCCATTTGCCAGACTGATCAGCCCTGATTTCGTGGATCTTGTGGATCCAAGGAAGCTCATCATGTTTTTGCCCCATGACCTTCTGACACCTGCTGATGAAGTAAGCATATTGTGAATTGTTAATAACTGTGTGTTTACACAATTAATTATCACTCACTCTCTCTCTCTCTCTCTCACACATACACACACGCACACACACACACACACACACACACACACACACACATATATATATATATATATATATATATATATATATACACACACACATACACACGCACACGCACACGCGCGCGCGCACTCACACACACACACACACGTACGCACGCGCGCACGCGCACACACACACACACACACACACACACACACACACACACACACACACACACACACACACACACACACACACATAGATAGATAGATACATAAGCACCTTGAAGCGATAGAATCCATTACATCTTATGATTCAGCAGTGGGCCTAGATGGTATTTCTTACGAGCTTATTCGTCACTTGCCTTCTTCGTGGAAAATACTACTACATTCGTGTTCCAAAAATGTTGGACGTACGGCACTATTCCTACAATCTGGAAAAGTTCAGTGGTAGTGCCAGTACCAAAAGAAGGTAAAACGAGAGAACATCTGT